>JAGJRP010001597.1:0-13670 GCA_022832235.1 Lepidurus couesii
AACCTACGGCGACTGCTTCACTTCAGCCATCTATTGACAAGAAGCGTCCGTTCCTGTTCACGCCTTCGCCCACCCTCTGCCCAGCTTCTTCGACAGTTAGACCTGTCGTCTTGTTGTCATTTCTCATGTGTGCATTAATACTAGAAGAAAATACAAGACAGAAATAGGTAACGTATTGTTCAGCTTCAGAAGATTTTTTTCAACGTTGACTTAACTTAGTTAAAAAGAAAATACCGTATACAATTACAAGGCCACCAAAAAATGAGCAGTTCTGTTAAAAGAAGGCCTGGGAGACCTAACCAATGCGGTGGAAAGCATTCAGTGTCATCTAATAATGTTAATAGCCAAGAGCAAGAAAATTACGATGACTTTAGCGTGGAGCCGAAAGAAGGCCAAGCTGTGGAAGGTACCGAGCCTACCAGACAAGTACGGAAAGTTGAAATGAACAAGCTAGTTATTAGCTCCGACAATCAGAAACTCATTCGCAAAGTTCTGGGTGAAATCCAAGGAAAGGTAAACCTATTTTCTACGTAATTTCTTTCATGTTTATCCCTTACTAACGGGTTTTTCATTATAGTCGTTTTGCCACAATGACAAAAGCACATATCAAGACACCGGGCGCAGATTAGACCACCATTACTGGCTCGAAGATAGAAAACTGGTAGTCCAAGGAGTAACGCATCCTAAAAATTTCCTTGAGAACCTTTCTGAAGACGAGATGTCGAGGCAAACAGCCTTAACCAAGCTGGAAAAGTAAGATTTTATGAATGTGTACCGAATAAGACTTTAAAACTTATTTACATCGCATTATTAGCTACGGATTCCATAGTACTTATGTTGAAGAAGCGTTAAACAGAGCTGATGGGCACATAGGCGAGGCTCTCGAAATTTTGATCAGTGAAAGTTTTTTTAAAAAGCTCTGTTTGTCGGATACGAACCCGACCAACAATGCGAAAGTATCCGAGGATGCAACAGGAATCATGGAAACCCTACTGGAACAACGTGAAGATGAAAAAGTGGCTCTGGCTGCCATCTACGGTCCCTCTTTCCAAGAGCGAGTGCTGGGTAGAGTGTGGTATTCCACACTCTCTCTGCCCCATTTGTCCCGCTTCCGCGTGTCTGACTTTGATGACTCACCACTGCCCCCCTCGCAAGACGCAGAACAGGTCAAGTTGTCCAAAATCTATTGCCCGTTCCTCTCCAAAGGGTTTTGTCGTTATGGCAAACGTTGTTACTACTCGCACCAAGCCCCTGCCGACGACAGTCATTTGCGTGATGCGAAAAACGCACAAGATGCGGAAAATTGCGAGTTTAACTTGGAAATCCGTTTCCCTCCTGGAAATCTTTACCCACAAGAACCGCCTTTGATCGCCTTTAGCGCCAGCTCGAATGCCTTCCCCAAAAATTTATCCTTGAAAATTACCCAACGCTTATGCCATGAAGCTCGCTTACTAGCTGACGATGGAGTGCCTTCCATTTTCAGCCTTATTAGCATTTTGGAAAATGAAGCTGAAATGAACCAAGTCGCGGAGAAACCAGACTTGAAGTATTCATTTCCCAAACCAGCCATCAAGAATCCGGCTTTGGGTATGGCCAGCCAAGCCTCTTATTCTGGTAGTAGGTATAGTAACGTGCGAGGCAAGGTGGTGGACTGGGGAGCGACGAAGTTGGAGAATGATCGGCTTCGGAATCGGTTTAAAGAAAAAACGCAGCAGCAGGAGTACCGTAAATTTCAAGAATCACGACAAAACTTGCCGGCTTGGCAATCCTGTGAAGAGATTTTGGCCAAGGTCAGTCAAAGTCAAGTCGTCGTGATAAGCGGAATTACAGGTTGCGGCAAAAGTACCCAAGTTCCTCAATACTTGCTGGACGCGTGGCTTTCGCGGACGGGAACTAAAACAACAACGAAGGATCATTGTAATATATTAGTCACGCAACCCAGGCGGATTTCTGCAATGGCAGTCGCAGAACGCGTTGCGGAAGAACGTGTTGAAAAGATTGGGAATGTTATAGGATATCAAGTAACTTCGATTCTTGAAGACAGAGTTTTTAGAAGTTCTTATTTTTTATTGCTTTTTGGTGGGTGGTTGCTTTAGATCCGGTTAGAAAGCAAATGTTCCAAAAGTACGCGGCTTTTATTTTGCACCACAGGAATATTGTTGCGTAGATTAGAGTCTGATACCGGTTTGGAGGATGTAACGCACATCATTGTTGATGAAGTCCACGAACGCAGCGAAGAAAGGTTTCGCATATTTTAAATGCCATTTGTTTCTATGTCGGAACGTAAAAGGAATGTAAACTCATTTGTGTAGTGACTTTTTGGTATTAGCGTTGCGAGATTTGCTACCTAAACGCCCAGATTTGCGCGTTATTCTAATGAGTGCCACCTTAAACGCAGATTTGTTTTCAAATTACTTTGGTCGGGTTCCAGTGATCGATATCCCTGGTAAGAAAAAAAAATTAGCGTTGAGTGACGTTTTCTTAAAAAGTATTCTTAATTTATCGTAGATTTTTTTTTAAGGGAGAACTTTTCCAGTGGAGCAGTACTTTCTGGAAGATGCAGTCTACTTTACAAACTATGCTATGGAAGAGAATTCGCCGTACGCGAGGATTTTAAAAGATAAGAGTGAAAAGTTGGACAAGGAAATCTTTAAAGGCTTTGTTAGCAAAGATAGTTTGGGACAAGACGAATTCGAATTGGCTCGAATACGGGCTGGTCAAGAGGATTTTAAACCGCCCAAGGATAAAGTTTCAGATGAAGAATTGCAACTTAAAGCGCTTTTTTGGCGTTATTCTGGTAAAGTTGTCTTAGTGCATAAATTAGGTATTTTAAACCTTTTGTATATAGATTTGGATGAAGCAGTTCAGAAAACGGTCATAACGATGGACCCCGAGAAGATCAACTACGACCTTATTGAACAGCTGATCATATGGATCTTGGAAGGACAGCACGAAATGCCTAAAGAAGGATCCATTCTTGTGAACAAATAGCGTCTGTTGGGGAAAATTAGGCTAATAAGTGTTCATTTATAGGTATTCCTGCCCGGAATGGCGGAAATTATGGCACTTTATGATCAGCTACAGACGAACAGTGTCACTTCAGGTAGCAGAGCTATGCTAGTGCCATTACATTCAAGTCTTTCAAGCGAAGAGCAGCACCGAGTCTTTCAGTAAGGAAGAATAAAGGTGTTTTTCAATTGAAAAAAAGATTTTGAAAAATTACATTGTAGACCTACACCGCCTGGGAAACGAAAGATAGTTCTTTCGACTAACATAGCTGAAACTTCTGTAACGATTGATGATTGCGTGTTTGTTATAGACGCTGGTAAAATGAAAGAAAATAAGTAAACATATCAATTTTTTCCTGTTTTTTGCGTTACATAAAATCTGGATCTATGTATTAGATTTGATCCGGTGAAGAATATGGAAAGCTTAGACACTGTGTGGGTGTCAGTTGCAAACTCAGTGCAACGGAAAGGCCGTGCAGGGCGCGTACGACCAGGCCACTGTTTTCATTTGTACACTCGGCATCGCTATGAAAACAATTTGAGAGCCCAGCCGATTCCAGAGATACAGCGGGTTTCACTCGAACGTGTTTTGCTCAGAATCAAGGTTTTACCTCTGTTTGCCCAGCACAGTGTAAATGAAGTACTAAGTAACGTCTTTTAAGTCTTGATTCCGTGCATTCTTCAGTATAATAAGTGGTTTGTGAACTTTAGATAAACTTCTGGAACCACCGAATCAAGCCAGTGTGACTTCAGCCATCGATAGTTTGAAAGATGTGGGAGCAATGGATGACGACAACGAGCTTACTGCCTTGGGCTATCACTTGGCTGAACTGCCGGTAGACGTTAGGTAAAGTGGACAGTTTCAAGTTGGATTTTTAAGTTTTTAGAGAATCTATGAAGTTCTTTTCATTTAGGATTGGGAAACTGATGCTTTTTGGATGTATATTTCGTTGTGTAGACTCAGCTCTGACCATCGCAGCTTGCTTGAGCTACAGATCCCCTTTTATGGCACCTTTTGCCCAACGTGAAGAAGCGCAGAAGAAATTAATGCACTTTGCTACTGCCAATAGTGACCAGCTGACCATATTGAAGGCGTATAAGGTAAGCAAAAGTCTCACAAATATGTTTTGACAAGTGTTTTTACATTATCTTAAAAGAGTTGGCAAGCACAAATGGAAATCTCCAATCAAGCCGCGTTTGTTTTTGCGCAAGAAAACTATCTTTCTATGAAAACTCTCAAAATGTTAGCTGAGCTCAAGCAACAATACGTTGAATTACTCTCGGGTTTGGGATTCTTGCCTGATGGGCTAAGCTCACGTGTTTTGCAACGTATGGGAAGAGGGAAAGCAGATGGTGTGATGCAAGCTACAGGCCCCGATGTAAGTTTCAGATTTTAGCTCCCCATGTCGTTATATATTTTGAATTCCAACTTAGTGGAATGTCCATGGGGAAAATTACAAAGTGCTAACATCCATTATATGCGCTGCTCTGTATCCTAACATAGTCAAAGTATTGCGCCCGGTGCATAAGTATAAGGCTACATCGTCGGGAGCTATTCCTAAAGCTCTTGGACATCAGGAACTGCGTTTCTTGACCAAAAGAGATGGAATGGTAAGTTGGATGAATTTCGAAAAATAATTAAAATATTAAAATTGAATTCATTAAAAAAAAAACGGCTTCTGGATAGGTTAATGTTCACCCTTCGTCGGTTTGTTACCAGACAGGCCATTACGACACTCCTTACTTAGTTTACCAAGAGAAAATGAAGACTTCTCGCATATTTATTCGACAAGTTTCGATGGTTCCAGCTTTTCCGTTGGTGTTATTTGGAGGCAATGGAATTCACGTGGCGCTGCATCGAGGTACTTTTGTGATGTCTATGAATGAAGGATGGATTCAGCTAGTCTGCGAATCACAACAGGTAAAAAAATACTTACTATAGTTACAAACGTTATTAAAATCCCGGACTTTTAAAGGTGGCTGAACTTTTGCAAGAGTTGAGAAAAGAACTAGACCAGTTATTAGCTGATAAGATTAATGAGCCTACGTTAGACTTGTTGAGTGACTATCGGGGCCAACGTCTTATGAGTGTAATTGTGAAAATAATTACTTCGCCTTAAAAGGCATTTGTGGTGTAACTAATTTACTTAGAACCTGATTTCACTGTCAGCAATTTATTGGTTATATTATTACAAGGTAACGTTGTGGGTTTATACTCCTTGTCAAAATTGTGTTACAAGTATAGTAATGTAGTTTCTAACTAAAGGGTTTAAATTTCATCGCTTTGCTTCTTTGCGAACTCCAAACTTGTCGAATGAATAAGTCGCAATCGATTCTTCGTTTTGAAATTGGGCCTTGTCGATCCGCGACATAGGACTTCCTGTTTTTTGCAACCATGATTTCCTATATAAACGTAAACAATACGTATATTTACGACTTACGCTGCAAGCGAACGAACATTGAAAATAATCATCTGTTCGATAGAAAAAAATGATTATTTTCTATAGTGAATATATTACATAGTAGCCACTTTATCGGTAGGTCCTTCCATTACGCCTTTAACAGTTCCTTCCGAAGTGTTCATGCACCAGCCTTTCAACCCCAGCTCAGTGCCTTTATTGGCGGTATGCTAGCAATTCGTAGACAATAAATAGCGTTACATTTCGTACACAGTAACGAAATTTTCACATGACAAGTTGAAGGGTGTGCATCTCTTCTTACCTTGCGAAAAAATACCCCTGTACAATAGTAAAAATAAAACGGGTTACTATAAATAATAGGAAATTTATTTTTTGTTTGTTTATTTTGTACCTTGCACTTGCCCGTAAACCTCGAATTCGACACGAATTAAACTTTTTGCCATTTTACAATACTGCATGCGGATTTTGTAGCTACGAATATCAGCTGCGAACTTGATGTGTACTTTTAGTTAAAACTCAAATTTGCGCACTGTGCTAGTAGCAGCTTTTCATGCGCAGAAATACAAAATGATAGAGGCGAACCAACCCAAACCGGTATGAAAACACACCATCGCCAGTTGCAGCGGTTTAGGACTTCGGTATCCGCACTGCACAAGACGACTTTCTCGTGAAACGGAACTGAACTTTAAATAATTCTTTCAGTTTGTTGTAAAGGAGGTCATACAGAACAACTTGACATTAGCAAGCGTGTAACTAACTTTAATAATAACTGATATATTAAAGAGGATATATGTCATCTCTCAAATAGCTGTTAAGAACGCTGAGAATTGCAAAAAACTGCCGGCCGCCGTAAGAAAAGCCCGGAATCCAAACTTTTGATGACCAATATCACTTTAAATAAAACTTCTTGATGTCAATAAGAACCCCCAATATAAATATACTTAAAGTAGTTTTAGAATTTAGTTCTCCTTTAACGGTCTTTAGATTTTTCAGTGGAGGCACGCGTATTAGCCGTGTATTTACTTGCCTGACACCCAATGAAACTAGCTAGCTTTACTTTTGAATAGCCGAGCTTGTTTTAGCTTAAATAAATGTATTACTCAAAACAAGCTCAATACTCGCTCAACCAAACCCGGAAACAAGCTTTTAAAAATTTTGGCAAATAGGACTGTCTCCTTCTCTTGCTTGGCACATGATATCTAGGTGGCGAAAATCTATTCCCTTGTACTGAATCATGTTAATAATAAGAGGTCTTTTCTCACGTATAATAACACCAGATGGTGCTAATGGCCTTGGAACGGGAGGAAACATTGCCGGAATTGGAGGTCCGTGGATGAATGGATGACCATAATGACGGTGATTTGGAGGAGGTTGGAAAGGTAGTAATGGCCCATGAAATTCTCCGATAAATGGCGGATTATGCATGTTGTGAAAAAATGGGGGATGGGGAAAGTCAAACATAGGAACATTTCGCTTACGTCGACTCCTCTTTTGTCTAGGCTCGGCATTGCTCACCAACTCTACATTGTAACATATAATAAACTTGGGAGTTCCGTTTAAATAATATCAACTTACCTTTCGTTTCTGAGACACTATCTTGGGAATCATGTGCAGCATCCGTCCCTTGATCACCTACGAAACATACGCGTTTTAAACTAAATTGTAGTCAAAATAAAATGCATTCGAACATTGAAGATGTTATTTACTCTCTTTTGAAAAAGCACAAGCTCACTTGACTTAAATGGATATTTCTACTTTAAAAAACACCAAGTGACTTCTTACAAATTTCTTCAAAAGCTTCTTTGTCTTTGTGTTGTGCGAAATACCCCTAGGTGGCAGTATTATAACTTCTGTCTTCCTGGCTCCGTTTGAACTCTGTTGCGTATACGTATCCGTGTGCTTCACTACCCTCGGCAATACGGGGGACCGGTTATGGGGTAGAGCTAGCAATGAAGCGTAGTTACTTACGTAACTACGCTTCATTGCGTAGCTGTGTGAACTGAACAACGGATTAGAAACGGAATACGGAAAGCAACACATATACGCATATGCAACGGGGAGACACGGAGCAGTGTGCAAACACCTTTACCGCCATCAAGAACTTTTTTCTAGCCATATTCTATTAGGACAATACTTTCAGGCAAACTTTTCAATTACTACAATGAATCAATTTGGTTAAACTTCTAATCTTATAGAAGTTACAGGAATTACTTACTTGTATCTACGAAGGCACTCCTCCGCACGGGCAAAACATGAATAGGAGGAACGTGTTGCTGGTGCGACGTTGGCATCCCTGGCATAAAGAAATGCCAGGGTAATCCTCCGCCAAACGATTGTGGCGGTACCCCCCAAAAAGGAGGAAAATGTAAGCCAGCATGGACGGGGACAGGCTGGGTAGGGTGGACAGGAGTTGAAGCTGAACTCGGTCCCGGTATTGGCGGTGGTGTAGTTGGCCTAGTTTAAACTTTTTAAGTTTCACGACTTCATGAACTATAAAGGGGTATTAATTTTATACTTAGGTTTTTCGGGTTCCTTTTCAGTTTTTGAATCATTAGAAGCCACTAAAGCTTGTGAACAACAAATTCCATTTCGGCACCGCTGAAGTAAAGTTTCTCGCCCTAAAGCAAATGACGAGTGTTTTACAACTATAAAGTTAAGTAGAGTACATAAAACCTGCTAAGCACTGTACTTTACCTCGACGTAAACAGTTGTCAATCGTCGTGCATTTCGTGTTTTCTGGACACCTGGATTGCATTGCCTCAGGGACTAAACATAGTAATAGCAACACATACCACATATTTTTGTTACACATACTCGGTTTACTTCCAGCTTATGTATAGTTCTCAAGGAAACAACAGTCTTTAAAACCCGTTTAGGGATAGGGAAACAACTACACCAACCATAAGGGAAAACTGGCTAGCGAACAATGTACCCTACAGTGTACATGTACACATGTTAAGGAGGAGATAGCCTGTTGTTTATTGTTAGCTGGCTGAGTTGAACTCAGTTGTCAGAAACGAACGAATTTTTCGTGTACTTTGGAACCTCCTTTCTTTTCTGGATCCGAGAAGACTTCTGGGGTGAAAAAAAAACTTTATAGCCTTAGGATCCGTTGATATGTGACTTGGGTGAACGCACATTGCTTCAGCGCCTCCACCGGCAAGCAAGATAACCTTATTGCCACGTACTCAATTTGCATGAAATTTTTCTTAAAAATACAATAAAACAATATCTACGATTGACTTTCTAAACTCTCAATATTGCTTATTTTGGGTAGATGAGAAATTAATGTGCATTTAGAAATTAGTAAAGGCAAAATAAAACCAACACACCTGTATCATCCTCGGTATTTGCATTAGCTATATTACTGTCAAGTTTTTTAAAGTTTCGCCTACTTTTGAAGTATGATTGTTGTTGCCTTTCATGCTTTCGTGCCACAGAAAGCTCCGCTTTACGGGAGCCTTAATTTCACTAGCTCACAAGCACTAATTCACTAGGCAACTATTACTGCTAAAAACAATAACAACAACAAATAACAAGACAAAACTTCTCAAGCATTGCTGATAGTTGTCCAAAATCCAATTAAATTCCGTATTTCTGCAACAAATACAAGAATTCACTCTCCTAATAACGTACAGTGCTGAGCAAAAAAAACGGGCCACCTGAAACCACAGAGGTCTAATCCCCCGGCCTACCTTTCACATTGTAAATGGTTGGTGTATGCTCTAGCACTACCTAATGAAATTTAATTAGTCCTCTGTGGTTTCAGGTGGCCCGTTTTTTTTGCTCAGCACTGTACAGTTTAGTTCTATCTTTTTAGACTTAGGTTTATCCTTTTTACCCTATTTCTCTAACAATTCGAAATAATACCTTTCTCTATAAAAAAAACGCGGTTATGAGCTCTCTATAACGTCTTGTGTGCAAGGTCTGATCCCTAAGCGGCGCTCTTCGACGACTGCAGAATTTGTATTTATTTCGGTCTTTCGTATCCAGTCGAAAGCCGTATTTTCCCAGCGAGATCCGGACTCTGCAGTACGGTGCCCGTTTCAGTTGTGTCTTGGCGTTTGGCCTCAATTACTGCGGCTGTTTTGTGCCTGTGATCCGCAGTTTTATAGCGTCCGCAAAATGCCGCATATATTTTACAATTTCTGATTCCCTGAACTTCCTCATAGTTTGCCTCCACACTCGGACACATCTTTTACAAGACCTTGACCACATTTGTTTTTAATATATCCTGGGCATGATGACCCAGTACCTTTCTTCATAGTGAATTTACATGTTGAAACAAACCAACGTTAAAATTCTTGTTACAACTTCCACGATATACCTACCGCAAAAAAATGAAATTCAAGTGCCCAGCTGAAGTATTTTTTCCAATGTTACCCGGTAAGATATTACATATTTACAATGAGCTAGAAGTGAATGTTACTAAAAAAAGAATTCTATGACATTTGTCATCCGACCTCCCGAAAGTTTCTAATTTTGCCAACGGCCTATATTACTAAAGCCTCAGTCAGGACCCTCTCTACCTAGCGTAGCACATTTCTCCTATTGCAACACTCCTGGCGAAAAGCATAGTTATTATCGTGTAGGCCTAAAAGCGAAAAGTGACAGGGGAAAAGAAAGAGAAACACCTTTGCTTGTTTAGCTGCTGATGGCTTGGCATGAGTAATTTAACCCATGCTACCTCACGAGACAAGCCTATAGCCCCACGCCAGTATACAACAGTGTAGCCTACGTTTAGCACCCCCCAAAAACGGGGTTGCAGACGGCGCCACTTGAGTTCCCTAATCCAACCAACCCTGCATACTTGCCCAAGGCTATGCACCGCCCACCTAGACACTATGACAGAGCCCAGAGCGGGACCCAGATGGCCCTAGGCTATTTCCGGGACTGTAATTTCTTCCACGCTGCGGCTTCAACATTCTTGTCGACCACAGCGTGTCAAATGGCCGTGTCACATTTTTCGTTTTTTTCAGAGTTTCTCCTAAAGGCTATTACAAAAATGTCTTCATTTTTGCAGTCCCTCCAACAGAAGTAAGGGGAAATAGGTCAAACGACATTTTTTCTTTAAACCCTAAAATAGACTTTGCTACTCGAAACAAAAAGAAGAGGCGAAAAATTCCCTATAATGTTTCGTGAGAACATAACAGTAATTCCCATCAAGTTTCATTCTGAATGACTGAGACCGGGTCTTCACTCCATGCTTGTCATAAGAATGGGCACGTTGTCAACTTCGACACTCGGTGAATCAGCTATATAACCTTGCTAATGACTAGTCTTGCGAACCAAAAAGTCAACACTACTATCTCTTATTTTTTAAAACTGCAGCAAAGGAGCTTCTTAGCGTTCCACTAAACTTGTCGACTCCTGAAAGAGTTTAACTCTCCCCTCCCAGAATAAAGGCAATCGCGAGTTCAGACGACTCTTTTGCTGGGGCATAGATGTGCATTTGGAGTAGATCCAAAACTTGCGTGAAGTTCCTTCCAGTCATTTCTTTTTATTCTGGGGGCGGGCTTCATTTAACCCAAACCACTTTACTGTAGCGAAAGCTCAACACAGAAATTTTAGACAGGGAAATTGCTTATGAGCCATAAAAGCTTTCGAGCGAAAGGTCCAAATAATGCGAAAGACATAGAAGTGCATATAGATTTTCTATGAATGAGGTCCTCGCCAGGTGTTCGAGGAGATGTGACAGATGACGGATGCTGGCTTAAACAAGTGCCAAGAAATGTGCATTTGGCTTGAAACCAGCAACCACCATCTCGCACCATCTCTGCAGAAAGGACAGTAAGGGGGGGGGAGGATTGCGTGCATGTCTGTCTGGACTAATACTGTTATACACAATCATACCAGAGATTTCTTGATCGGTATTTCTCTTTCACAGCCATTGCAACGCCTTCCTTATTCGCCATCATCATCCTCGCTCTCTTTCCGATATCCATCCATACTCAAAGTAAGTATCGATATTCGGAACTTAAATTTGCGTTGTTGCCTTGTCGGGCAGAAATTATGAATTATTATATGTCCTTACAGGTAAAGTAATTCCAGCATCAGCAATCAACCGCTTAAACCCCGATGCTAGTAACGGTGAATCGGCACTACATTGCCAGAGCTTCTCCGAAGGCAATCGACACATGCAAGAATTTTACTCGCCCAACTACCCTAACCCTTACCCATCTAAAATTGACTGCATTCTCATTCTCAAAGGTAACGTTTTTTCACCTGGACCAAAATGAGTTCATCCTACGTGAGTTAAACTGTTTCCTAGCGGATTTCGGGTTCTTCATACGTATCGACTTCCGGGACCAATTTGAACTCGAAAGCAGTGACAAGTGCGAATACGATTTCTTGGAAGTACGGGACGGCGCACAAGGTTACTCGCCCCTCCAGGGGAAGTACTGCGGCAACAAATTTCCGCCCATCATCACCTCCAGTGACCGGTACCTTTGGTTGCGGTTCACCTCAGACGAGAATATTGAATACGCTGGATTCCGAGCGGTATACCAGTTCATTCCCAATACAGGTAAACGAAAACACGGCATTCACCCAGGTTATTTCAGATGTCCAAGGGCATTTTTGTTTCTTTTAGCTCTGAGTCGGCCGGATATTGGAGCATGCCGGATGGACATAGTTGGCATTGAAGGCACGTTTGGCAATAAGGACATAGCAGAGGACAGGATGAACTACACATTAGAAAATGACACGCCTTTGGATTGCATCTGGGTAGTGCACGTCAAGACAGGATGGAGGGTAAACAAAATAATAAAAAAATAATTAAATGAATATTGTCCAAACAGCTGGCAATAACGTGTTATTGTTATTGTAGATTCAGCTCAGCTTTCCGCAATACAAACTAGCAGAGCCCAACGACTGCGAAAAGAATTATATCGAGGTGTTTGGTGAGAAAACTGATCTGAAGAACAGGATCAAGCAGTTTTGTGGCTCAGCCGTGGAAACGGTTACTTCCCAAACGAACATTCTGAACGTCCGGTTCTTTGCTGTAGCCAAAAATTCGCGATCCAAGTTTGAAGCTCTTTATACAGCCTACCGTGATTACGGTGAAGTAGGCCGCTGCCTGCCTAACGAGTACGATTGCGAAGACGCCACTTGCATCGATATATCTCTTCGTTGTAACGGTCGCATTAACTGCAAGCATCGCTGGGATGAAGAAAACTGCAACCTCGTCAAGAACAGCTTGCTTTTACTGTCGTCCGATCATATCATCATCATTCTGACCATCGGGTGCTTGATTATGTTTAGTATGTGCTTTGCCTGCTTCTTCAACTGCTTCCGCAAGTTGCGGCAGGATCACCACGTTTACCAAGCGCGGCGCTCACGTTCCAGGGAAGATCATCTGGATCGCATTGGAGAGCTACCCCCTGGGCAAGCTAAACTGCTTATGGCCCACAGTCAAAGTGCCGCAACTATTCACCGGCCAGAACCGCACGAAGACCTCTACAATGAACGCAGTATCCGATCCATTTCACGCTCAATGACAAGTGCAGAGCCACCATTACCAGCGGACGAAGCTTCAGTACGACAGATCAATGGCTACGTTGATTCGCGGCGTGTGGCGTACGAGTCTAGGCCGTTGAATCCAAATGCGGATCTCGAACGGGGCCAGCCCCAGAGACAAGACGAGGAGGATGAGGACAGTGAAGACTACGACAGTGAAGACCAGCCTTCGGTGGAAATGGTGGACAACGCTTGCCAAACACGTGATTCCTTGTTCAACACTCGAACTTCCTATAATGATTCCCGTGCAAGCTCGGATCAACGCCAACCCGCATGGCCCGCAACGGGAGCCAAAGCTTGGCCGCCTGCTGGCTCTGCGTTGCCTTCCCAGCACCCTAGAGATCACACATACAAGGCCGAGACGCTAGTGGAAATGGGCGGTGTTCGAGGTTACAGTGGTGGCTCTGCCAAATCCGGGCCTGATGTAACGGTTTACCACTGACACTGAAGTTATTTGGAGAAGAATCACGTCTATGCAGAGTATTTTCTACTGAAAAACTCCCACTGAAGTTGCAGCTAGCATCCTTACGATGAATAATCTACGCTCAAGATGCACTTTACTTTTTTTGGACAGTCTAAAGTCAGCACCGAGGTCTTGTGGAGGGGTCCGTGCCGTGCTACGTTGAAGAGTTGTGTATAAGCTGGCTTTACACTAGCCTGTCGGCGTGTCAAAACACGCGACAGACGACAGACACCCACGGAAAAAAAGCAGAAAAAAAGTAGA
>JAGJRP010001598.1:0-14248 GCA_022832235.1 Lepidurus couesii
ATTATAATTGAATGCACTGTAATGAGTGCTGTTCATAGACGTATAGAAAGGCACTTATAAAGAAAATTTTCTCCTATTTCTTTGACGGTGAGGCAAATAATATCCTTACAAGAATCTCTGGTTCCTCGACCTTCTTCAGTTTTCTCTCGCATGCAATTCAAGATAAAACAGCTATTCAAGCTAGTTTGCACTTTTTCCGTTAAACATTATTTGCTTTCAAAGTCAAAGGCATACATTCATCTTAAGTTAATATGATATAATTCTGTAAATATTTGTCAGGCTTTTCTCGTAGTCCATTGAACGAGACAATAGCATTGAGATGAGGGAGGGATCGACCTTGGCGCTTCAAAGTGCAGTAGGTTTCAACGGAGCACTTTGCTTACGTAACCGTGACTTAGCAGAATTCAGTTGTCATGTCAGCTTTCACGAAGCACTCATTGATAAGGAGCTAAGCCGGTCTACAACATCAACAGCAGATAATTCTTACTTTTGACAAAGTTCTTCAAGGAAACTTTCATAATTGCTATAAAGCTTCTTTATTTTTTCATTGTTCTACAACTGCGAGGAAGGCCAGACTAACGCTACAAGTCCGGCCTGAACCAAGTCGGGTTCATGCATTACTTTTAAGTATGAATCATTCGGCGTCCCGAGCTATTGCAAATAGCAACACGTGTTTGATTAGATTTAATATAAATGCGCATGCCTTTTGCGCATAAGGGTGGATTCAGACAGAGGGTCTAAGAGGCTTAGCCTATGCTTAAGATAATTCAAACAAAAATAATTCACCAAAATGATAATTCATGATAATTCACCAAATAATTCATAATAATTCACCAAGTAATTCCTCATCAAACTGAATTATTTGGTGAATTATCATGAATTATCATTTTGGTGAATTATTTTTGTTTGAATTACCTTAAGCATAGGCTAAGCCTCTTAGACCCTCTATCTGAATCCACCCTAAAACGGCATGAAGCGATTACCTGAAAACCCTACAGCCAATCTGCATTCAACTCATTTGCCAAACAATCAATTAATTGCTGTCTAGGATGTATATATTGCCCTATTGAAAGTTTGCCTTCTTCGAAGTTATCCGAATTTATTTTTGCTTCCGGAAAAATTAAAGAGAGACAATTAAAAAACTCGGGATTAGTTTAAGACAAACCTGGTGTAAGTTGTACGTAAAGAGTGTTTGCATGTTACAAAACACGCCATCATTCTTAGCGGCAGTATATAGGCTTGGAACCTATAGGCTACTCGGAGCTCTTAGCATGGACGGATGATTGGCTGGAAATGCTATCGTCCTTGAGAAAGCTTGAAGCGAAGGCACCGAGGGGACTTAAATCTGGCACATGGATTGTAGGCTTGAACGTGAGTGTGGACGTCTTCTTAAATACCGGATTTCACGCGTGCGGACAAGGATAAGCCACTTGTCACTTATTTTTAAGAAAAGTTGTGCAAATAATTGGCAAAAGTAAGTGAATATTGTAGCAGGAAAGGCCTCTATCGTTCAACCCAGAGTGTATTGCTGTCGACCGAGTCTAACATACGGGTTTTTCCCTTTATATACCCCGGACCTTTCTCAACTTTTACAACGGGTACACGTGTACATAAACAGTATATCGAAGATATAAAAATTCGCCTAGGTCACAAGAGTATCGAGGTCACAGCCTGCAAAACTACACACGTCACGATACTTAAACACAAAATCATAAGAGTAACAAGTGTTTGTATCGCTTTAATAGATGCTGGGAATGCAGTGGCTTTCGTTAGTAACGGGATGCCTCTTTCTGTCATCCATGCAGTTTGTGGAAGGAGCAAACATTTTGGTTTTGCTGGCATTTGCTTCCAACAGTCACAAGTCTGTATTTATACCTTTGATCAACGAGTTAAGTAAACGTGGACATCAAGTGACCGTTATAAGTCCCATTGCACCTAAAGAAACTAGCCCAGGAGTACGTGAAATCACTCCCCCGAATGCCGCTGAACTATTCAAGAAAATCAAGATGCCTTTTGGAGGCAAACGTCCGTTTATTACCCAGTTCTGGGACCAGATAACACCAAAGATTAGTTCCCTCTGCGATCTCACCTTTACTAATCCAGAATTTCAAGACTTGTTGCAAGATAGAAGCCAAAAATACGACCTCGCTATCATCGACAGTCTCTTTAACGAATGCATGCTGCCAGTAGTCCATCATTTCCAAGTTCCATTCATCTATTTAAACACGTGCTCACCTGCAAGCTGGGTTCTGGAAGCTATCGGTGCTCCGAATGCCTACAGTTACGTACCAGACCTTTTTGGATCGTATACTAGCAAAATGAATTTCTGTGAGCGCGTCAACAACGTTTGGGAATCTCTGCTCACTATCTATTATCGCAAGTACTTCCTGATGCCACATTGGAATACCTTTGCCCAAAAGTACTTACCCGGCACGCCCGATGTCCGAGAAATCGAGAAAAACGTTAGTTTCGTCCTCACAAACACACATCCCAGTATTACTAACCAATTTCCTTCCAATCCTTCTCTTGTTGAAGTGGGAGCTATGCACTGTAAGCCCGCCAAACCATTACCACAAGTAAATAGTCCAAAAACCTTAGCGTACTATTTTAAATTCAGGAGCTACTTTTAACGGCATAGGCTTTGGAAGATTTCGTGAACGGGTCTGGGGAACACGGCTTTATTATAGTCAGTTTTGGATCAGTTTTACGGGGAGTGGATATGCCAGTGCACGTACGGAATATGTTTATAAAGGTTTTCAGTCGCATTCCACAAAGAGTAGTCTGGAAGTGGGAGACGGACGAAAAAATTGAAGGGTTGAGCGATAATGTGCGACTTGTCCAGTGGCTCCCTCAACAAGATCTTCTTGGTAACTCTTTAGAAGCTCTAAAGTCTGCTTTAATAAAACTGGGTGAATAACCGAGTCTTTCTTATATAGGTCATCAGAAAATTAAGGCTTTTGTTACACACGGTGGATTGCTTAGTACGCAAGAAAGTGTGTACCATGGTTGCCCTCTCATTGGTTTGCCAGTATTTGGAGATCAGATGCAGAACTTGGGTAGATTAGTAAATGTCTGACAAGATCTTTGATATTAACAACTTTCTTTTTTCCCCAGCCAAAGCAGCGAAAGACGGCTTCGCCGTCCATTTAACTTGGGATGATATAACCGAAGAAAATTTGTACCAAGCAATCCACAAATTATCTTATGATGCATCGTAATTTGCTTCTAGAACTTAAACATTCACTAACTTTTCTTATGAAAGCAGATATTCCTCGAAAGTTAAACACTTGTCAAGACTTTTGCGAGACCAACCCGAAACGCCAGTCGAACGAGCTGTGTACTGGGTGGAATACGTGATTCGACATAAAGGAGCGCCTCACTTGCGGTCGCCAGCCCGAGATCTTGCGGACTACCAAATCTACCATGTTGATATCATAGTGCTATTTTTGGCTGTAGTTCACGGTGGACTTGCTATTCTCGTATTCGTTATATGGAAATTGAAAAAGGCATTTACTAACCAGTCACAACCTAAGAAATCTGTATCAAAAAGCAAGAAAGCTTGAATACGTGTTCCACGGAATTAACCGGCAAACTTTGTGTTTCTTTAGCGTGTTTTATTCGGCTGAGGCCAAGCCTATTCGTCTAAATGATTAACCACATAATTCAATAAATAATCGTCTAAATAAAAGTCTTCAATAAATAATTGGTATGTAAGTATTAAAAAACACTCTTTAGATTGCTGCCCCCCAAGTGATCTGATATATTGGGAAATTTGTCCATTTAAATTGTTTATTTATTACCTTTAGCCAATTCTCAAAGAAAATGTCTACCCTAACTAATTTAACCATTTTATTTGCTTCGATCAAAGCAAATAAAATGGTTAAATCATAGTATAAAAAAATCTACCCAATGCATACCCTAGAGATCGCTTATCCAATTATTTTTTCTTTGATTTGGACGCGAAAGAAGGGAAAGAAATAGAAGTTTCTTTAAACCCACTGTCCAGTAAAATCGAAGAAAAATAATTGGATAAGCGATCTCTAGGGTATGTATTGGGTAGATTTTTTTGACACCACTGTACTTAATACTATGATAGTATGATTTAACCATTTTATTTGCTTTTATCTGCATTGTGAATCCGTTATACTATACCCAGCCTGCATTAGTTGGCGCTGTGTTCCTTTACGGTGGCTCCTCTAACTACACGAGCTTAGCTGCAACAACACTTAGTTTGCAATCTAAATAGTATTGCTCCTTCCAGAACCCAATCCTTTTGCTTTTTTGTGTCAAAGCACGATAGTATTATTGAATTTTGGCTTATTAGTAAAAGATACTAATTATGGCTAAAACTGGTAGAACTAGAAAAACTCCTTAGTTAATCCAATTATTTATATTGTAGCGGTTCGCGAGTCGAACCGCTAGCGAACCTCCGGGCGAGCGTAGAGCGGGAGTTGCGAGACAGGAGTAGTAGAGAGAGAGAGTCGTTGAGGAGAGTCGCGGAGCGAGAGTCGTGGAGAGAGGAGGAGCAAGAGAAAGGGTCGTAGAGCGAGAACGGTAGAGAACGGACGTGAGGAGTAAGGGCGTGACGAAGGGTAGCGTGAGTGAGTAAACGCGGGTGATTTAGGAGAAGAGAGCGAGTGTCGAGAAGTGTGAACAGGCGAATATAGCATTTTGAACAGTAATAAAACGTACATTAGTTAATCCCAGGAACCAGAATTGAACCCCACGTTACAATATCAAGTCCAAATTATTGAATAAAATGGGTGAAGCATCTAAACAATTTAGGGGTATTTTGCACTTTACCGGAATTTTTTGTTTTTGCCTGCAAACAACTTTTTCTGGCATTTTAAACGTCGCTGATTCCAAAAAAAGCAATCATTTTGCGCGGAAAGTATTATTTTACTATGTTTTATGTTGCTGTGTTTTACTATGGTTGCTGTTGAAGACAGGTATGTGATTAGGTTAGGTTAGGTTAGGTTAGGTTAGGTTAGGTTAGGTTTAGGTTAGGTTAGGTTACGTTAGGTTACGTTAGGTTAGGTTACGTTAGGTTACGTTAGGTTAGGTTAGGTTAGGTTAGGTTAGGTGATGTCGATTTGGAATAAATGTTTTGTCGAAAAGGAATGATTATTACATACATAAGATTTCCATCTTTTGTGTTGCAAATTTCCATGATACAGTGTTTTCCGCGCGAAATGATTGCTCTTTTTGGAATCAGCGACCCTTAAAATGCCAGAAAAAGTTGTTTGCAGGCAAAAACAAAAAATTCCGGTAAAGTGCAAAAACTCCCAATTTAGTTCAACGTTTTCCAAACCTGTTCGCAAAAGTACGCTTTTCGTGATGTGAGTTTGACAGCTGATGGACAATTGTTACGTGCTCATAAAGTGGATCGCTTGTCAGACACATCGATATAAACAGTTTAAATGTGAATACTAATAATATGGAAAATAGACTGGCACAGCTAAAAACATTGGGAAGCTCCAGCGAATGATGATCTGTTTCGGTTTGGGCTGCTCTGTATTCGACGAGGTGGATTAGAGGTCGCGGATTAGACTGCCAGTCGCTATTCGCAGGTCACGGGATGGTGGTCGTCGATTGATAGCCTTTCAACCATGCTTTCTTTTTTGTTCGGTACTCTCTAACTATCCTTTTTTTTTCAAAGTACCTAGTCTTCCGTTTCTCCCTTATTTAACCCTCGATAATGAAGCATTCTAAGCACAAGTCTCCGTTTAAAGTGGCACTTGATAAATGGCTTGAATCCATCGATTTGTACCGGAAACAGATTGCTGATGACGAATCGTCCTTCTTCCGTGCTGTCGCAGACCATGTAAAATATATATTTATGATTCATTTTAATAAACAACGGATACGCGATGCATTCTTATTTATAACTGGATTTGAATTTGTATTTCTTAGGTGTATATGAGCCAGAGTTTACACGACAGAGTACGCCAAGCTTGTATTAAATACATTCAACGTCACCCCGACAAATTTCAGGAAACGGTGGATTTCCTGGAAATTAAACATTTGGACGGTTATTTACAGCGATTGGGACGGTATGAACTACATGGAGGAACTCTGGAAATGGAAGCTGCTTCCCACGTGTACAAGTATTAACACAAAGAATATACTTTTAAATATTCAAATAAACCTGAGCTCAATGTTAAAATCCAGAAAAGATTTTTTGATTTACTCCGAGCCATTAAAGGAGCCTTTTCGAGCCACTGAGAACGGTTACTCGTCTTACATCGTCCTGTGTCAATTTGGCAGTCATTTCGATGTAATACTTTCCAAGTACTTCATTAACGTTGCAGGAATGTGTCAAAGTAAGCACTATTTTATTGTATTTATTTCGAATACTATATAAGAGCACTTATTTATAAACGTTTTTATCATTTTAACTAGGTATTTTGTATGAGGTGTTGTACGAACGTGTCTTTCAAATGAAACAAGTCCAGTTGGCTGTCGATTCCATGCTGCGCAATAAAGCAATTCCTAAGCTGGAGCTCAATCGTGAAGAATCAAAAGAAGACAGTAATTTTAATGGCTTGAATGCTGCCTCTCTACTGGCTCAAGGAACTTTACCCTTTACTTTCAAAGTAGCCAAATCCTTAGATCCTAACATGTATCGCAATGTCGAATTTGATTGCTGGATAAGCAAATGGCGAGGTAACAAGCTTCCAAAATCTCCCTCTCTTTTACCTTAATTTTCGAAAATGTATTTTTTTTTCTTTTTAAGCTCATGCGTGCCCAAGTTTCTGTAACGAGATTCTACAAGTGGGCTCCAAATGCCTAGTCAATTGGGATGGCAACAGACATTACTTCGGGTACATCCAAGCCATGGAATCCGACCAGCAGCCAGTTATTGTCTTTGTTGAAACCCTAGGACAAATGTTAGCATTTAGTACTTTCAAAATCATCCCATTTTCTTAATAATTTATTCTATTTTTAAAAAAAATTTAGGTGTGCGATGCCTTTTGATCGTTTGAAACCATTATCGCCCTTCCCGTCTGAATCGCGACCTTACTCTCAATGGCTGAAACGTAATCCAACTCGCAAGAAGTCCTTCGGTTCTTTCCACGCTACCTCGCATGTGATTCTGAATCGCTCCAAATCACTGCCTGGAAACCAGTCTAGCCAATCGTCTCTGAAGAAGTTACCCCAAGTACCTGCAATGCCTGTGAAACGTGCGAGTTCTGTTGGTGAATCCATATTAGATGTCAAGTACGTTTACCTTTCTTATTTAAAGCTGTCTAATTTTTTTTTTTAATTTTTTTTCTTCTTCAGGGAGAAGGAGATTATGCTGCCTGCGCTCCCGACTCCTAGCTTGCCCTATGTTGACCCCGACCCGTTGCCTTACTCCGGCTGTCCTGCTTACACTGATATCCCGTACAATCATCAATTCCATCCCTGGCTAGAAACTATGGGGTTACCGCCCCCTTACGTCAACGCCAATGGCGATACTGTCATTCCTATCGAGGAAGAAGAAGGCTACCCTGTTTCGCTACCATTTTGCTACTGGTCCTGGCACCCACCCGAGACGCCCATGTTTACGACGGCCTTAGCTTACGAGAATTTCAACAGTATCGCCCACTACAACCCAGCCTTTGACTACGAGATGGAGCCCATGCTGTGGATGGAGCCAGCTCCTACGCACAACTTCTCCTATTCGGAGATCCAAACCATAAGCCAGTGGGTCTATGATGTGGGCTACGAGGTACGACTATATACATATCGAACGTTTTTATACAGCAAACGGGACTAGTTTTGGATCAACTTGTTTAACTTTAGGTGCCACTGTCACATGGCAGTGGCACAACAATGAAAAAGAAAGGGGAGCGGTGGAGACGGTCGCTTTCATGGTGGTCTAATGGCCGTGACTCAACAACGAAAAGGAAGGGGGAGTCGGCCAAGAGCTTTGCTGATATATAAATTAAAAAAAGAAAAATGAAAAGGAAGGAGAGGGGAGAACGAGCCTTTGGTCCCAAACTGCGGGTCACTTTATTCATTGTTGAGTGAATGTTTCTTCCACGCCATCTTCGATTTGAAACCGTATTTCGGTTCTGTAACGTTAGTTAAGGTTATATAATGTTAATTTACTAAGTTTTTGCTAAGTTTTACTAAATTTACTAAGTTTATTTTTACTAATTTTTTTGTTCATTTCTCTCAGTTTGTGCCGTTTTCTGGCCTTTCAGCTCCTCCAGTGGCTGAGCTTCCCATGCCACATGCTGAAATTCCGCTCTACGAGTTACCTACGGACTTGCCTTTTACAACTGGCGAAGTGGAACCAGTACAGAGTGCCAATAATCCGGTTACTGCCTATCCAAACCATGTGCCTGATCTTCCTCCGCGCTTTCAGCGTCATCGCCACAATATTCAGCGCCTCAGGGACACCTATATGGGGTGTCCTTTGCAGCACTGCAATTGAAGTTATTATTGTACTACTACTTGGTTTAAGAAGTTACTAGCTTGATATTGTGGTAAGGCTTTTCGTTTTACCTTCCATTGAAGTATCTCTGGTAGTATGTTAATTTTTGAATCTCTTGACATTTGGATCTAATTCAAACTTAAAACTAGGTTTGGTGGGGAAAAAACTGACAAAAGCCCTCAGGGTCGATTTTTTTTTGTCAGTTTGTGACCTTTTTCGTTCTGTTTCATTTTGCTAATTTCTTGTCTAGGCTGTGATAACCACGCTGCGGTTAAAAAGCGCGAAACTTACTGTGATTCCTCAGTTATTAATGTAGGGCTTTGAGTTCCAGAAAAAAAAAGTTCATTTGTGTTACTTCGTACGAGAAAAAGACATTACAATGCGAACAGTTTATTCGTAACGAACAGCAAAAACAAGCCCAAAACCGAATATCTTACACCCAAAACGCCCGATTATACATTCTTGAGTTATGTTGCATCTTATGTAGCACTTAAGTTAAGGTTTTGGGCTGTCGAGATCAGTTGTTTCAAGCCAATAGCCCAGTTAGCAGTCACACTGGCGTAATCCGTTTCTAAAGTTCCAAGCAGGGTCTCAGCCACTGCCAGCTGTCCGTCTTTCAGCTCTACAAAAAGGACGGTAGAATTGGTATGACAATGCAATTCCTTAAGAAATTTAATTGCTTTTACTTTCAGCAAACGCGCCTAAACGATTCTCGAGATCCAAATTAAACTTCCCTTCTTGCCATATCGTTTCCAAAGCTTGCAAACAGCGCTCAATGTCTTCTTTAGTTTTATCCTTTTGTAAGGGGATATCATTAGAATCTTTTTCACGTCTTTTTGCTCAATTTAAGTCAGAAATACCAAATACCTCCAAAAGATGATCCACGTCCACGAGTTTTACGCGAATGTTGGACATAAAAGAGGAGAGTCTTTCCAACCTGAGAGTTTGGTCTTGCTCTGGGGTGATCAGAGGAGGCAACAGGACGGGTATGGGAGGCTGATTTGATATATAAGAAAACTGGGATACATTGGGTGGACTCGTGGTCGTGAGTGGCAAAGAAGCAGGGGGAGGACCTGCTGCTGGTAGATAGGATGGTGGAGAGATATTGAGGGCTGCATTCTGGTTCGTTACGGGGGTTGCAGGCCCTGACATTGGGAAAGCTACACGCTTATTCAAGAGGGTTCTCTTCACAGGAGCCGCTGCAGGAATTCCAACTCCTGGCAATGGATCCTGAGGAGTTGAAGTAGATGATGGTGCATTAAGCATAGGTGGGTCATTCCATGCACGATCATGATTTCCTACATCCCATGAAAAGACAAGACATTAATTACGCTTAAATATACAGTTTTATGTCGTTATTTGCTTTGTATGTTACCTGGTCGTAGTGCCATATTTATTACTCAGAAATTGTGTAAGCAAAATCAGGTATGCCCCATGTCGACTTGCACCGCCCCTTACTGGCGCCACTTTCAAAATTTCGCGCCTTTGTTCCCTTGTAAACACAGTGAAGTTCTTCTTATTAATCCCGGTTCTTGTTGTTTATTAATTTAGAAGCCGGTTTTTTATGCAATAGAAGAAGCCAAAGTGGAACGTTGTCTGTCAGGTAATAACGACATTTTGACCAATCCTGTCATTTCCGGCCTACTACTACGCTTTGGAGAAGTCCCTTCTAAACTCCCCAGTCAATTAAATGAGCATGTTATTCAATTAAGTGACCAGTTCCTTTAATTGAATCGGAAAATCAGAAGGAATATCGGCGCCACTTCCAAATTTTGGCGTGGTTTTATGAGTCCCGGTTGTTGTTTATTACTTTGGAAGCCGTTTTTTGTGCAGTGAAAGGAGTCAAAATTTAGCTTCATCTGTCAGGTAATTACAATATAGATTTTTGTATTGTTTCGAGTATCCTTTTACGGTTAATTTGAGTGATTGGAGGATGTGGCGGTAGACATGCTTATTTACACCGCCCCTTGCTGGCGCTACATTCAAACTTTCGCGCCTTTTTACGCTTGTAAACACTAGACACGACGCGGTGGAGACACGACGCGGTGGTGTTATGAGTCCCAGTTGGTCTTGTCGTTGTTTATTACTTTGGAAGCCGTTTTTTGTGCAGTGAAAGGAGTCAAAATTTAGCTTCATCTGTCAGGTAATTACAATATAGATTTTTGTATTGTTTCGAGTATCCTTTTACGGTTAATTTGAGTGATTGGGGGATGTGGCGGTAGACATGCTTATTTGCACCGCCCCTTGCTGGCGCTACATTCAAACTTTCGCGCCTTTTTACGCTTGTAAACACGAGACACGACGCGGTGGAGACACGACGCGGTGGTGTTATGAGTCCCAGTTGGTCTTGTCGTTGTTTATTACTTTGGAAGCCGTTTTTTGTGCAGTGAAAGGAGTCAAAATTTAGCTTCATCTGTCAGGTAATTACAATATAGATTTTTGTATTGTTTCGAGTATCCTTTTACGGTTAATTTGAGTGATTGGGGGATGTGGCGGTAGACATGCTTATTTGCACCGCCCCTTGCTGGCGCTACATTCAAACTTTCGCGCCTTTTTACGCTTGTAAACACGAGACACGACGCGGTGGAGACACGACGCGGTGGTGTTGAGTCCCAGTTGGTCTTGTCGTTGTTTATTACTTTGGAAGCCGTTTTTTTGTGCCGTGAAAGGAGCCAAAGTGGAGCGTTATCTGACAGGTAATTACAGTATAGCTTCTAGGTTTGTTTTGAGTATCCTTTCACTGTCAATTGCAGTGGTTGGAGGATGTGGCTGTTGGACATCAATCATGGCTGTAGGCAAGGGCGTGTACGTTCGTAATTGCTTGGAATCCTAACAGGTAACAAATTCTTGGCTATTAACGATGGTGTAGCTTTCGTTCGGTTTTGCTCCATTTCACAGGTACATTAATTCCCTTTTATCGTAAAACGTGTTGAACGCCATATTATACGAAACACGAAGGTTATGAGAAAGTTGCGTAAACGTTAGCCAACTGTGCTGTATCTTCAGTTTAGACTTTAGAGGAACAAACTTTGTGTATGGTCATGGTGGTAGCTGGTAGGTTGCATATTTATTAAAAACTTTTATTAGCATACGTAACAAGCGAGGTAACAATTTTTATTCTTTGCATATATAGGAGAAATGAGTATGCAGTTTTAGGAAAACTTTCTCCCTTTAGATTTACATAATTTGATGTTTCGAACTTCGAAACCAGTTCCCGGCATTCGGGTCAATATATCTTTACAAACAATAGGCGTTTAATCCTGCACGAAGATGGGTCTTGGCTAAAATGCGTAAAGAAAAACAAGGAATGGTTTGTCTCAAAATTGATTTAAAACAAAACAAAAAATTTCTTACCGTGCAGTGAATCTTAGCGGGTTGGATTGATAGAGTAGTGGGTATCGACACTACGCATACAGTTGACGAATCTTGCATAAACGACAAATTATTATGGCCCTGACTTCCATTATCCATTGGCAAGTAGAATAAATTGGAAGAAATATGACTGCTTCCGCTTCGCTCTTCACCGGAATGGCACATCCAAGCTAACACTCCACACAAAGCTTAAAAAATCGTTAATTGTTAATTAGAAATTGACTAAAAATATAATTAAGGAATATAGAAGCAATCGACTCGACTCACCTATGGAAATGACCACTATAATCGCCAAAACTCTGCGCATAATAAAATAATCACTTTATTTTTAGTCCTAATTTAGCAATTCATTTAGTCCTAATTTAGCAATTCATTTAGTCCTAATTAAAGCACGAACTTACGTTTCGGCGTACATGTTTCTTCCGAATGGAGGTATTCCGAATGGTATATCAAAAACAAATGCACCAGAGAGCACCGGAGAGAACTGTCCGTGTTGTGTTGCTTTGCCTGAAATAGTCGGGATTATACTGTACGGCTGATCCTGATGAGGGTAGCGCTCAGGAACTGCATAACCAAGGTCTCTCATAACAGCGTGAATAGGCCGGAGACCTTCGTCCGTTATAACTTTCGCTTGCCTTGCTTAACTGGGTTGTTCTTAATGCCTAAACGGAAGTTTTCCGTAACGTAACGCGGCCATGGTCTGTCCTTTATCATACCGTATCGTCCGTCTGTTATCATATTGGGAAATGCGTGCTCCATATGACCCTACGACAACAATGAACAAGGTGCGTTAAAGCTTGCAGTTCCTTCCTTATTGGAGTCTGGATGAAATCATCCATAAGTGGGGGGCTTTCCTCTATTGAGCAATCACAATTCCATCACGACTTCTTACCTAGACCTTGAAATCCTGTGGGTATTTTTGTCCTTTACAAGTTTGGCAATGCCTGTTTTGTCTTTCGCAGAACTTGTTCTTTTTCATTTATTCACTTTACTTATTAATTTAGTTATGGGCACACATCGTCTGTCACCTCCGGCGAGGTTGAATCGCCGGAAAGGGAAGGACAGTTTACTTATCACATTACTACTGTAGAGGTTGAAAAAAATAGTAATATGTAGGCGGAAGCAACAAATCTGATATTAGGGGTTCAACTCAAGTTGAGCGAAATTGATGGGACTAAACATATTCTTCAGATTGGAGTACAAATTGAATGTACTGTGTTCTTGGGTTTGGGTTGGGTTTTTTTAAGAGGAAATCTGATCTACCCAGGAGACTTGCAAACGGGTTCAAAGGAAACAAGTTTTAATTGCTCCCGTGGGTAGGAAGTAAACTGCATATTTTTTTTGCATTTTTTTAACAAAGATTGTTAGTTGTTACGCAGCAGCTTTTAGTTACCTTGACTAACTCTTTTTCTTTAACAGGAACTAAACACTACGTACGTACACATGGAAATGGTGGCGACTGACTCACTTGAACGGTTAGAAGAGGATGGCGAGTTAGGGCCGATTCCCACTGACCGCATAAGGCCTTATGCTTATGATCATACTATGCCTCCGTGGGCCTACCCAAGCTACCTGTTGTCATTTGTGAGCCGCACAGGCGGAGCCAAACTAATTACGAAGGTCGATGAAGCTATGGAAGTTAGCTGAAAAAAAAACTGTAAGTCAATTGTTCACCTTTCCCTTCCTGGTGCCTCGCTTGTGCAGCTGTTATGCTCTTATGCGCTCAGTGGGAATCGGCCCTTACTGTCTATAGGCACTGGGATTGACTGGTTCGACAGTGTTTCCGCAAGGGTTCGGTCAATGGAAACAACTTGTCAAACTAAAACCGGTACTGAATCATTTCAGGGCAACTCTTTACTATACATCAAGGATAAGAGCGCTATACAGGTATTTCGTTCATTAACAAGGTTGACCGGTTGAAACTAAAAGTAACCGTGAAGTGATGTTTACAAGTTTAAATGATCCGGAAAACGATGTCATTTATATGGGTCCGCTTGCTAGCACCCATGTTACAGCTTTTTAGTTTGCTTACTGTACCTTTTATGCTTGGGAGGTTATCTTATTGGTATTGTAGTAGATTATAAAGCATGTCGACGAATTAGTTTGACACATTTATGTAAGTTATTATCTTCTCTTTGTTGTTAAAGCCAGCAGAAAACAACTTTGTGTTCAAAAAAGAGTACAAAATTTAGTTTACGATGTGTTTCTTTTTACCATATGCGAAGTAACAACTGAGATATTAAGAAAATAAGAAGTCTAAGTTTCAAATCGGGCGTTTTTGCCACTGGCCACCATGGTCACGTGACCCTGTGACGTAATATTGGTGCTGCTTCCTGGGCGCTCCACAGCCCCTGTATTTTGTGTGTAGGGGAGACCGGGGCGGTTTGGGCACAGGGTAGGTTGAGCACTTTGAGTTATTTTTGCCATATTGTGATAAAAAAAATCCACTAA
>JAGJRP010001599.1:0-14080 GCA_022832235.1 Lepidurus couesii
AACTCTAAGGTTAGGAAGTGGGGCAGCTTGATAAGCAGTAAAGGGGGAGTTAAAGTTTTTGCAATTTAAACAATCTCGAATTATTCGTTTAATGGTAGGGAGAACCGCTGGTATCCAGAATCGTTGTCGTAGAATAACAAGGAGGGAGGAGGCATTAGCGTGGCAAGAAATCTTGTGGAGGTGAGTGATTATCAGGTGCGTGTTTCGGCTTTGTCTGGATAGCGGAATGGGATGATGAGCGGACGCAGGTAGAGCAGAGTTGTGGATTCGACCACGGCAACGAATTAAGATATTTGTCAGCTGTAATCCGAGCTGACCGATTAGGGCGATTTTGTTAGAGGTAGAGTTTGATCGTTGAAGCACTTGGTAAACCTCAGGGAATGAATGCTGTTGTGCCTGTTTGAAAATCCATTTTTCGCAATCTCGATGTTCTTGTACAGAGACGGGGCCAGATCTTCTCGAAACGTTACGCGTGTTAAAGACAAAGCGGAAAAGCCAGTACAGGACGAAGACAAGTTTCAGCCAACTGCTAAAATGATCAAAAATTTTATGAAAGAGAGGCTTCTGTTCTTGAGTTTGGGTCTGAGCTTGAGTTTGTGATTGCGATTTGGATTGCTCCTGAGATTGAGCTAGATATTGCGCCTGAGATTCCTGCTGCGTCTGCTGTTGAACTTGGTATTGTTGCTCTTCTTTACAAGTTTTGTATGGTGCGTAAGGTTTTCCGTAGGGGTTTTCCGTAGGGGTTTCCGTAATTCGTGGGTAAGGCCGGATGGTCCGGTTTCCACGGGAACCGGGTGATGTAGCGCCCATCTTCTTCACGCTTGATCATGGAGTCTTGGTACTCCTGGAGTAGCTCTTCGTCAGACTTAGGTGGGGCGATCCTAATGGCTTCGAGTTCCCAAAAGTCTTCAAGGGATCTGGGGATTCTTGGCGAGTTCTCTATGAAAAGTAGGGTATGGTAAGAATGTCTAATGCGGTTAGCGTGAGATCGTCCTGAAAGAAGGTAGCCAAGGGATGACTTGATGGCTGTGGGTCCGGCTCCGCGAATGACTTCGTCTTCGTAAAATTCCCACAGAAGATCAGCTCCGATCAAGACATCTACGTTAAATTCTTCGTTTCCTACATCTGGGTGGGCTAGAGGCAAGTTGCGTAAATAGTCGTATTTGCGTATGTCGACTTCGGACTTCAGGTTTAAGGGGGCTGCAATGGTTGGAACGGCAATCACGTCAACTGTAACAGGTTTGTTGTCTCGGGTTTGGACGGCCAACTCGGTGATACCATAGCAATGATTTTTTTGTCTCGATCCGAAGGAGCAAATGCTCGTTGTTATGAATTCAGTGGGCTTATGTTGTAGTTTCTCGAGGAGATCAGTTGTGACGAAGGAACTTTGGGCACCGTCGTCAAAGAGAATGTTGGCTGAAGTCGTCACACCATTAATCGTTACGGGCGCGACGGCTGTTTTTAAAAAAACAGTAGCGGGAATTTCTTCAAGGGTGGATGTGAGCATAGTCGTGATGGATACGGGTGTGTTTGTAGAAGGGTTGCTTTGAACGTCGGTTGTAGGGGGCTGATTTCTTGGGGAGAAGTTCGCATCATGCAGACTTGTATGGTAGCGGCGGTTGCAGTGTCTACAGTTGAATTTTGACTTACATTGAGCGGCGGTGGAGTGGGTCGAACTAGCCAAGCAGTTATAGCAAAGGTGCTTCTCCTTGGTCACAGCCATCCTTTGCTGAGGTGTCGCGTACTTTTCGCAGTCGTTTGGTTTGTGTTCGCCTGCGCAGAAAGGGCATTTGTTAGGTTTAGGGCTAGGTTTGTCGGTAGAGGTAAGAAGGGCTGAAGCTGTTGGGTGGTTGCTAGGAGTGGTTTTGGGTTTAGGTTTTTCAGAGGCCGAATGGGAGGGTTGGTTATGAACGGGTGGGGGTGTTGGCGCTGACCCTAAGATCTCCAGTTCGGCATCCATGGCTTCCTGGAAGGTGAGCAGCGTCCAAGCTGTGGTCCCTTTCCTACGCTCGACATGTTGTCGGAACAAGGTAGGGAGCTTCTCTTCGATTTGGCTTATGATGAAATCTCCATAACCTTCAATATTGCGGCCAAGCGTTCGCAGTCCCCGAAGGTTGATGTCGAGTGCGACTACGAATTTCTTCATTTTTTCGAAAGACTCATCCTGCGGGCAAAGTTCTCTGATTTCCTTCGTGTGAGCTTTGATTAGCTTGTCGATTTTGCCGTAGTTTTTATGCAGCACGTCAATGGCTTCTTGGTAGTTGTCGTCGGAAGGGATAAATCCGCTTACCAAATCCTTCGCATCCTTTTGCAATTGGCCCATGAGGTAGTTGAACTTCATGACTGGGGGTTTAACTCGGGGTCGTCGTGGATTTCGGATTTGAAATTGCTCCAAAAACCTTGCCATTCTAAGATGTTTCCATCAAAGGAGGCCAACTTCATCTCTGGGAGTTTCGATTTCTTACGGGTTGAGTTTTGAAAAGGGGTAGTATGGGGTGACGCGGAGGAGGAAGCGGGGCTTGGGGTGTTGGTCGGTTGTAACAAAGCAAGCTGGTGCTGAAAGCTAACAATTGTATCTTCGAGCGTTATTCTGTAACCTATTATAGCTTCTTCGTGTTCAACTTCTTCGAGATTGTCAAGAATCTGCTCGTCAAATGAAGTTATTTTGTTCAAATGCGCGTTTAATGACTCTAATGTTCGATTCAATTTAATAATTTTCTCAGAAGGAGTTACTGCATTATTCAAAAAATCTTCAGTGTTGGTTTTAAGTTTAGTTACGAAGGTACGGAGGGTACCCCGTTGACGTTTAAGTGAGTCAGACGCCATCCTGGTCACGGCACCAAAAAATGTAGGAATTTGGTTGATTAAAGGAAACAAAAAAGGGGGTCCCTGCGTTGTGTTTAAAAGAAGGGTAGGTTCGTAATGATTGTGACCAATCAGGCGTCAACCAAACTACTTCTTCCAAATTGAAGATTTTAAGAATTTTAATCACGAAACTATTTTACAAAAAACTAGTGGAGGGGATGAGAGTTGGAAGAGCTCTGTCTAAACCTAAGTTGGGTACAGTTTATATATGGTATAGATATCCTCTAGAGGATGTATGCAAGAAAGGGAAGTGGTCAGGAAAGGTGAAGGATGCCGGTTAAGGAAGTTGTTATAAGATTCTTAGGAAAGGTCAGAAAGGGACAAGGATAATCTAATAAGGAAGAGGGGGTCAAACAAGACAAGGACAGATCAGGAATGCAAGGTTATACACATCACTAAAGAATTTCCGATAGACAATCTCGTTTCGCATAGGGCGAAGGTAGTGCAGGCTTGAAGGAAGTAATCTGAAGTAATATTAGAAATTTTATTGTAAAGAGTGGTAATATTAAGAAATGCTATAAAGTTTTTTTATGTAAGGTAGCTGTGCTTATAAGCTCTAAGTCCTGTGGGTTTCTACGCAGTCGTTGCATTTCTTCTTTGACATCATTGGAAACTTTAATATTTGACTCGTTTAGGTCTTCGATATACAGCCCTTCTAGTGTTTTGGCTCTACTTAGTGCAACGTAGTGCATATTTTGGGGAGCTTTGTTTAAGTTGACTATGACTTTTTCCATGGTTTGACCTTGAGCGCGGTGAATTTTTTTTAGAGCTGTTGGGACGTAGTGGGTATTGAAGGCGTTCTATTTCAGCTGTGCGAAATGTGTAACGAGTCTGAATTGGAAATACTGGTGTCCAGTCTGGGTTAAGTGTTGGATCATTTGCGTACATGTGTTTATTTTGTCGACGACAATTTTTACCTATTCGAGATTCTTGAAATTGTAATTCCAAATAGGAATATGTAGTAGTGGATTTACAGTTGTGTGTCCGTTATTATGAAGGTAGTCTGTGAGTGTAGTGTGTTGTTGCGGTAACTGTACTGGCAGTCTCTTTATTATACATTCTGAGCCGTTGGCTAGTCCGTCGCTGACATCAGTATTTGTGTTATATTCGAAAGGTAAGTTCTGTGCTATGTATAGAAAGCGTAGACTATTGTTCGTTGTTAGCTTGGTGGGTATGTGGCTGAAAATGAATGTTGGATCTAGTTCTTTGGCGTTTCGGATTATGTTTTCTTTACTTAATATTATTAGTTTATTTGCTGCAGCCATGTTGTCCCACGCTTTTTGGTTGTACATGTCAACGTAATGATTCTGAAAGGCTATATTCGCTGTACGTTTGGTGGTGCTGTAATATTGGTTCGCTGTCGAAGTGTGTCTAAGTCTTTCTCTGTTTGATTTCCTTCACGTAGTCTGTTTAGTAGTTCTGCAAACATGAAATCCTTTCCTTGTCTCATTATTTGCTGGAGTTCGTAAAGTTTGAAATTGTCTAGCCATAGGTGATTTGCTAGGCAGCGGGGCCTGTGTTCGAGTATTTAAATATGGGTCTTGCTTTCGTGGGGGGTAATTGGAAAAAGTCTCCTACACACTGCAGGGACCTGCCACCAAATAAGTCTGATGTACTAAATATTTCTTTCAGGCGGAAGTCTATGTAATATAACATGTTTATGCCTACCATGGAAATTTCGCCTACTATGAAAAGTTGAACATCACGGTATTTCATAAATAACTCACTTTTAATTGAGATTGCAAGGCTAGAAATGTGGAGTTGGCATCAAACATTTTGTTTGCTGGTATGTGGAACGTGTTATGTATCGTTGACCCATCTACGTTGAATGCTGCTTTCCCAGTGTAAGCTGTGATGACTTTTTTGGTAAATATATCTGAACGAATTAGTTTATTGTAATAGCGTGTAATTGATGCATTGAGAGCTTTTATTACTGTACTTTTTCCTGTGCCAGCTCCACCGCTACGGAAGCGAAGGTATGGACTTGCGTTTGTCTTATGTAAGTATAAAAGATCGAGGACGAATTGTTTCTGTTCCTTATTTAGAGTATTCATTAGGGTGTAGTATTCGTTATTTGACAGACCGTGTAGATGTGATTCATATGCACTTTTACCGAAACCTATATCGTTGTGTGTTGTATTTGAAAAATCTCTTTCTATGTCTGATGGTGGTATGATATTATTTTGTGGATTGTAAAGTGGGTCGGATTCCGTTTCTTCTTCCGAGTCTGCATCCCTTATCGTATTGTGTTCTATCAATTCGTGGAAGGGCTTGTCCAAGATGTCTTCGATGCTTGCACTGTGAGGCTCGAATATTTTCATTTCTTTCTCAATACGAGTGATGACGTTTGATAGGAAAAACTTTGATTTGTATGTTTTGGAATTTTTTAATTCTTTTTGTTTTCGCCAGGGCCAGTAGAGCATTAATTTTGTATGATAGTATTTTTGATCGTTAGTTTGTAGTTTAAAGTTCATGAAGCGTTATAATCCGAGGTTTCCTCCTTAGTGTATACTGACTTTCAGTTGTGTTTGTTTCTGGTTGCTCTGCGGTGCCGCTTTCGTGTTCCGAGTCATCGTCGGTATAATTTTGTTCTTCTAGACAGTAACCTTCGTCGTCTAATATATGTGATTGTTTCTGTATTACTTTTTTGTAATTGTAGTTTGCTATGTATTCAGCTAGAGAGCAGTTTTCCATGTACTTCGGTCGAGAAGCGTATCTATCTATGTCGTTTTGAGTGATTATATCTTCGGATTCATCTTTTAGTTTCTTGATTACGGCTATTGGTTTCGTGAGAAGGACTCTTTCGTCCGGTTCCGATGTGTTTATGAATACGACGGATCTGCTGAATTTTTTTAGTGGTAGTTGTAGGACTAGAAAGGCAGCTTCTTGTACCCCGACTTCTGCGGAACTTAGAAACTTATTTCCAATCGTGCTAAGTTTTTCTCGAACTGTGTAGTTGCCTTCCTGAACTTCTTGTACTATGTTGCGCAGGGTTTCACTCATGCCCCTTTGTGATTTAGTCATATAACTAGCAATGTATGAAGCTGCAGCGTAAGCATCACTGCATCAGTTACAAAACTGGATGTCCATATTTGCATCCCAGAGTTCCAGGCAATAAGGATTGTATGGGTTAACCATAGCTTCATTTGGAGCCCTTTTTAAAAACAGTGTAGGTTTTGATATGCGGGTTCGGAGCGCACCTATGTAGACTTCCTTACTTACTTCGCATTGCGTGAGAAAGTCTTCGAATGTTAAAGGACTTTGTGAAAGATTCTCGAATACTTTTCTCAACTTATTCCAAGCTAGAGAGTATTGCTTGATAGCATCCTGTGAGTCATTAGTAGTAAAAGGTTTAAGTATGACCGTTTCAGGTATAGGTGGTTTTGGAAAACCGAATCGACATTTGCCTTTTTTGTGTTTTTCTTGACAAGTGAATCTGTGTCTGTGTATTTGTATGTCCATTGGCTTAGTTGAGTTGGCGTTATTTAAACTACAAGAGACGTGTAGGTTAATATAGTCTATTAGTGCTTTTTCTAACGATTGATCATCCGGATAATTTGTTCGAATAGGTTGATCGCTATTCCACACAAACATGTGTATATGTGGAGAGCCTCTTTGTTGAAACTCAACTCGAAGAGCGTGATCAACTACTTTGCCTACTGGTTGTGAAGTATGTTTCAAAAACTGTAATACAATATCTACGCGATAATTAAAGTATCTAGCACAAAAGTGACACTGTCTTGTACTAGTCTGCATTTGTCTAACCAGCTAAGATTGGACAATTCTTGATCAGTGTAGTCTCGTTTATCTACTGTCTTTCGTAGCATTCTAAGTAATTCATACCACTGGATTCCGCCGCAGAAAAAGTTAAAAAATACGTTGGTGGTCGAAGTTGCCGTTTCATAGCGAATAAATCATGGCACATACGCTGGTAGTATGGTGGTGTGCCACGCACGGTCTTTAGGAAATGATATCCCCCATCGAACTGTACTGTTTTTATGAAATGTTCGTTTTTTAACATGCCAGCGTTAAAAGGAAGCTTTGATTGTAAGTTTTTCTTTTGAATCATCCTTGAAGCGAAAGAGATTGTGTCTCTCATTTTCTTAATCTGAAGTCTCCTTAGTTTGAAAAAGATGTTTACTTGGTCTAGTGCAGCTCGGCGATCTTCGTGTTGAAGTTCGGCTTTGTACAAGGAACTCATATATAAGGGTACAAGCCGGTGATCTTCGTGAAGTTCTTTTTCTTCGTCAAGGTAATCTTGGGTTTTAAGCGAGTTAGAGGGTTTGCGTGTATACTCTGGTCGTGTATACCCACAGTATATGTGTGGAAATGCAAGTTCCTCGCAATCTTTGTCTTTGAGTAGTCCTAGAGGAGATTTTCCTTCACCAGGTGCTATAAAATGTATCATGTCCGATTCTTCACCGTGTAAGAAATTTTCGTTCAGTAAGACCGTATCCATAGGTACTTGAGCTGTAGCTGTAGTATCATCGTCATTGTCACTTTCATAGGTAGATTCTTCTGTCAATTGATCTGGATTTGCATGTGTATTAGTAGAGTTATAGTTTGGAGGAACTGTTTCCTCCATGCTTACGCTTGGTAAGTCGTCCTCTGGTATGAATTGCCAGTTTGTGTCATATGAGATTTTATGTCGTATGAATAAGGGTCTTGTAACTAAAAGCTGTGCTGCTTGTCTAACCAAATAAGGTCGAATTGTTTGTACGAACTCAGGGTGAGAATATGTAAGTTTTCTCTTGATACCTACTTTTATGGTTTGCATATCACGGAACGTTCTTGGCAAGCTGGTGATAGTTTCGTCAATATTGTTGGGGATATTTATAACATTGCCTTTAAGTTTTAGCTGATTACCTTTTTTGTGTGCATGAAGCTTAAGAAACATAAGACGCGGTGACACTAGACGCCTTTCCATACTATTTAGGAGTGCTATTTCATTTGGTATAGGTGGAAAGTTGACCTTATTTAGCGCGGATAGTGGAGGAACCCTAGCAGATTTGATGTACTTTTGGCAAGTTAAACATACAAACTTGTAAGTTAGAGATGCAAAGCATAGATTGAATAATGTCTGCGCTTTAATAGCTTTGTACCCGGTGGTTTTTTAATTGATTCTTGTAAGTGGTGAATAGAACGTAGTGTACGTTTGAAAAAGAGTTGGTGACAACACCCACACGCAGTATCTGGCCCTTCGGAGAGTAATATTCGCATTTTGTGTATAGTTTTATTGTGAAAGTTATGAGAGAGAAAACTGGAAGTTGATGTTTCAGAAATAATTGTTTCCGTCTCCACATCGGAGTTATTTACCTGAGAATATGTTTCCACGTTTAATCGTTGCTGCACGCTGTTGGTAAGTGTTCGGAGTGAATGCATGTACAATGTATCAGGGTTGATTTGCAACTTAGGCACGTACTGTTGTCACCTGGGATGCACTCAAGTGAGGTAAAAATGCCATCAGTTTTCGACGATACATATTCTTGTATATTTATACGAAATATGGTAACTTCATGTTTGTCGTTCCATTCTTTAAGGTATTGCTTTAATACTTCATGTAATGACCATAGAGTTGTGTTAATTATACGAGAGCAGTCATTTACTCTATTGCATAATTTTCCACAAGCTCGACTGAAAGTATGACTAGTGAAGAGAAGTAGATTTTCCGCGGCTAGCCTGTGTATGCTTACATAAAACTGGCGGTACTCTATCAAGAAGAATGTGCCTTCAATTTGGGCTAAATTAAAGACAATGCTAAATTGAGACGGCAGAATGTTTTTACATAACAAATATGCGGCGTAAGTGAAAGAGAACCCTAAATTTGGGAAACTAAATCTTTTAGGGACATTAGACGGGAGGAAAGGTATGTTGTTGTCTTTGTAAAGTTGATATATAACGAGGCCAATGTTATAGATGTTGCTGATTAATTGACGTCTAGTATTACATAGTACAGAAGACGGTTGACTATAAGCTAGGTGCAGGGCGAAGTATAGTACACTAAGCGTTAATGACTGCTCTCATTTTGTAGTTGTATAGAAACTGTCAAGATGATTGTCCATGTGTTTGCGCGCCACATGTTTTGTGAGATTGTCATACCTGTTAAACACTTGCTTACAAGTATTGCAACTGTGTTGAATTTTATTGCCATTATTGGGAACATTGCAGGTAAGCAAGTGTCGCTGTAGGTTAGAGGAACGCTGAAAAGATAATCCGCAAGTATTACAGTTTTTTACTCTAAAAGGTGAATGTGACTCTTTCATGCTTTGGCTAGGAGTTTCCAATAGTACATTGTCCTCTGTAGTTGTTATTTTAGGCAAATCTTGTTGTTCTTGTGTGTAGTCGGTAATATTCGAATTAGGAGGTGTGTATGTTTGTATGTCGGAGATGTTCCTTGTCTTATCGTTATTACATTGATTAATTACTGTATAAATTTCTTTGTAATGTTTTTCTCTCGTTTGCTTATCGTTTGGACAGTTTACCGCAAGTTCTTTTTTAGTTGAGAGTAGTATAGGTACCACCACTACTGCAACCTCCACTACTGCGCCTCCAATAGGAAGCCTCCATTTCTCCCAAGCCCCGCCCCTTTTACGGCTGCACCAATAGGATGCCTCCATTTCTCCCCTGGTCCCCGCCCTGGCGCCTGCGCAGTACGGTTTGACAACACCAAGTCTCTAGCGTTTCCGCCACTTTCGTGTCGGCGCTGTCCTCACAATTGCACAGTTTTCAAGCCGCCAACACAATCTCTGTAAACAAACTTAATTACCATTAAAGTTAAAGACACGGACACGGACTCGACATTAAAGTTAAAGACACTTTTTCGAGAATAGACATTAAAGTTAAAGACACTTTTTATTTGGGATTACCATTAAAGTTGAAGACACTTTTTCAGACTCGACTTTAAAGTTAAAGACACTTTTTCAGGATCAACATTACAGTTAAAGACACTTTTTCGAGAATAGACATTAAAGTTAAAGACACTTTTTATTTGGGATTACCATTTGACACTTTTTCACAAAATACACATTTAAGTTAAATACACTTTTTCAAAAATAGACATTAAAGTTAACGACACTTTTTCGGAGATAGACATTTAAGTTAAAGACACTTTTTGTAAGTTTAACCTTCGAAATGTATTTTCTTTCAACAAATACAATTACAAATTCATTCAAAATAATGGTTGGTGGTTTCACTACACTGTAAGATTTTTTTTTTGGAGAGTGTGCCATCATGCTCATCAGGCTATCAACTGTCGCACACACACTGATAACACCAACTCACCAACTCTTGCGCTTGCGCAGCCCCTCTGGCTAGGATGTTTGACAACTCACACTCTTGCGCTTGCGCACCCCCCTCAAGCTGGGGTGTTGGCCAATCCCTACTCTTTCATTGGCACGATTCCTCAGATGGGTGCACTTGACAACCCCCACTCTGACATCTGCGCGACCCATTGACTGAACGGTTTCAAAATCCCCAATTCTCGCAACCGCACACACACACACACACTCATTCCGACCAGAGTGTTTGACAAACTCAATGCTCTCGCCAGCACAACTCCTATTTATGAAACCAGTGGAACCAACACAGATCAACACTGTGGCTCAATAAACTCTGCTAGAGCATAAGAATGACTAAAACTCAAGGTCGAACTCATCCTTGATACAATGCTTAATATAGCATAGCGATTTCCAACCCAGCTTTGTCAATGTACTCTGTCGTTGTTGTATGTTGTTCAGTGTCATCAGAAAATACACACATTTGTATTGAAATACGTTTTGTATTATATTGTTCATTATCATATAGGGCTCGACAGGTTTGATCAGTACATACAATTCGCAGTGGTTTCAATTGTAATCCATATCTTTCTTGAATTTTTTTTTTCACCCAACGATCTTGATGTAAAAGTCGAGTTTTACCACCACCGCCGCAACGAAAAGGAATTAGAATATTTTTCAAAGAATGATTTCGAGCTCGCTGTAAAGCCACATAAAGACACCATTGTCCACAAGCGCGCGATGTAGGATGCTGAAGGGCTAAAGGGTGGTTTTGCCAGATATGTAATCCGCACCATGTGGCAAAGTCCGGATGGTAGCTATGGATGCTTTGACCTAAGCTATCGAAAAATTCAACTGGTTGCAGGGGGGAGACAATAGCCGGAACATAAATTAAAAGCCAATGAACACCCTCATGTTGATAGGGATGAGTGTTGCAAATGATAAGTAAAGGTTTCTCAGAGTTGAACTTGAGACGAGTAAGATGGTCGCGAGGAATGACCCAAGTTTCAAAACCTCGTTTTCGAATAACAGGGTCATGACGCAAGATATGATAAAATTGGGTAGTATTCATAGCTAAACAAATCAAGCACTTCAAAGATTAGTATGTATTGATGATTCAAAGGTTCATTGTCAACAAACACTTGAACGTTGAAAACATGACTAATCAACTCACTCAACAAGAATTTGACGAGCACTATCAATTTGCAACAACGAGTCGGTTTCGCTAAAAACTATCATAGTTAAGGAATCTGTTACTGCTTTAGAAAAACGAACATCAATTTTCAAATTCCCCTCTTTCAACATTCCAAACCCTTCCGTGACAGGAATAATTTGAAAACCGTAAAGACGATAGAACTGCTGGTAAATGTCGCGTTCAATTGACAATCCAACCCCAGAGTTCACTAGATTGTAACAATCTAAAAGCGAGTAATATCCCATAAGATATTCTTCAGAACCAACGCGAATAGCCGGAAATGGAACTTCTTCATTGTTGAGGGACACGCTTATGGTAGATACATCATGATGTTGAAACAGGTATGGGTTGCTAAGCCAATCGCCCATGAAAGCTTTAGTAGGCAAGAAACCGATAACTATTCGACGAGGAATGCGTCGCAGGTAGGAATCTTCCATTGTTTTTTGCATGGTACCAGCAGGTATGGTAAAAGAGCGAACGTCAGTTTTAAGAAAAGGATATTTGGCTACATTACCACCCAACAACATTTTCTCGAGTCCTAATCGATATTCTGAATTGAGAGTATGAACTCGCAACACCATTTGAGCTTTTTCGATAACAACTTTGTAGGAATAAGTCTGTGTTGCAGGTAACGCATTGTGGCTCATCAAGAAATCATCAGCCTGTCGATGTAGACGTAAAACGCAACTTACATCGGGGGGTAACAGTTTGGGACATTGGAATAAATCCACATTCAAGACCCCCATAAGTTCCAACAATTTGGAATTAGCCGTGTAAGTTTTACGTAAAATACTCGCAGCGCTTTTTCCTGGGACATCAGGGTTTTCATCTTTAGTGTACAGGGCAGCAGCACCAAAGCTTCGATGATATTCTTCATTGTGGCGTAGCAAACAATTTAAAAAGCTTTTGTAACCATAATTTTGTCCTGAAGAAGTGACAAGCGTATCGTTGAGATACAGATCGACTTGACTAAAGAGCGAATGAAGCAGATTGTTGACTGGAAAAACGGAATCTGCAGCTGTCATGTCAGCCCCATCGCTGCGTACAATTTTAATTTGAACGTAAAGCTGGGGACGTTCCAAGTCCAAAAATTGATTGGAGTGAGTGGAGAAATTAAATTCTATAGGAGCTACATTGTCTTTGGGTGACGCACGACTTTGAATAATAAAGTCTTTAGATTGACTAATACCAGCTTCAGTATGAGGAATGCTCAACAAGTCTAGTTTGTCCGAAATAAAAGGTGTGCTACCATCACGAATGGTATCCATCTAACCGAATATATCGGCAACAGTTTTTCGTTTAATAGCGCGCTTCTTGGCACGAGGTTTTTTACGTTTGACTATTGAAGATTTACGTTTGCGCCCGCTACCAGATTCATAAGGTGCAGCAGCACCCGCTAATTTTCGACGAGGACGACGACGACGACGTGTTTTCGCAACAGTGGCACTATTCATACTGAGCTGTCGCTGAAGAGGAGTTTTGTTTAAGAATTGAATAAATCCCTGTCCAGCTTGAGTTTTTGCTTCATTGGTGTTGCGATGCAAAATTTCTTGGCCCATTTGTTGTAAACTTTCCATACCACGAGTTTTCATGGTATCTGTCAATTTCTTACCCGATGAGACATCACGAGCCACGTTTCTAACTAGATGTCTGAGCGTGGGTGCTACTAATCCACGGAAAATCGGTATTATGTAGCGTGAGAAAAATCCATAACCACGTTGACGGTGACCACCTCGATAAAAAGTTTCACCTACACCACCCCGCTGTAGCGGGTTTAATGCTTTCATATAGCATTCAACCGATAAACATCCCTTAAAAGGCGCCATGAGAGCGAACTCGTCGTAGATGTAGTATAGCTGCCACTGTCCCAGCTTGGAATAAAACAGGTAGACCAGTGCCTGTCTTAATATAGATATGAATTGTATCAATGTAACCACGACTAAAAGGGATATAGTAATTATGATTAAAACTAACTGATACTAGGTCACCCTCTCTCATTTCGGTGGAAAGAGGAATGGTACGCAAAAGAGGAGCACTGGTATCCCCCACTAAACTCGATTGGATAATATCACAAAAAACGTATAAATTGTGAGCTCCGCTTTTCAGATCAGGTGTTAGACTAGAGCTATATTCCCCGCGACCCTTTACTACACGTAATTTGTCCTGATCCATGAACCCTAAGATAGCTTTAACACGAGCAGGTAAAATAATTTCACAAGCTTCCAAATCGGAACTCGGAGGTAGTTTCAAGCTCACTGTTTTCTTTTTGTCACGATAAACAAATTCGACACTCCGAGATTTATCAGTTTGTGTAGGAAACATACGGTCAAGACTGCTGTTGAAATCGCTCACCAACCGATCTATAGAATCGTACACTTCCAAATTGTGTAAATTGATTTTAGTTAACTCTTCTTTCAGTGAAATTTCTCCAGCTTCTTCGAGTAAACCGTCTACATGTTTCGCTTTGGTCTTGATCTTACCTCGGGCAATCACAAAATTCTCTTCTTCACTCAAAGTGTGCATACTGTTCACAAAAAGAAATTCAACTAGAGCCACTTCATACTCGTCTACAGGAACATGTATTGGTTCACACAATAGAGTTCGATAATTACTCATGGTGTTATGTGAATAATGCGACATGGAAGAGTTAGAGATTAAAGTGATATACTTTTCATTGTACGTCATTATAATGATCGACTAGATCGTAAGCGACCCGAATACAGATTGTTGGGTGGAGGGGGAGGTT
>JAGJRP010001600.1:0-13569 GCA_022832235.1 Lepidurus couesii
GCGCTCGCCAATTTATGAAACGAGCGGCTAGCGCTCATCGCTCGCAAAATTTCGAGCGCGCTCGCGAGCGCGAGCGAATTCGCTCGCGCTCGTTTTAGCTCTGCCTAGGTATATATAACTCATGTCACGGTGTAAAAAGTAATAGGTACGGATTGATACCAATAAATGCACACCATAGAACTCATTTTTTTCATGTTCTCAAATTATATATTTAGACTTCTTGCGTACACGAAATATGCACACAAGCTTCTTAGCTTCTAATAGACAATTTTCTTGCTCATCGCATATACTATAGAAAGGATTACTTTTACTGGGCAGCGGCACCATAATCTCCCTTTACAACGTAACCCTGGTTGTCATAAGAGGTAGGCTTTTCTTGGTAGGTAGGACGCTGCTGGTAGGCATTACTATCATAAGAGGTAGCCTTTTCTTGGTAGGTAGGACGCTGGTAGGCATTATCATAAGAGGTAGCCTTTTCTTGGTGAACGGGACGTTGGTAGCCGTTGTCGTAATTGGTAGGTTTTTCTTGGTAAACCGGGCGTTGGTAGTCATTGGACTTTTGGATGTAGTCGTTGGCTCTGTAAATAACCTTTTCGGCGTTGTAGTCATTGGACTTGTAGGAGACGGCAGGAGCAGAGCTGTACTCGTTCCTGGCGTAGCCGTTGTTATCACGGGCGTAGGTGGGGTACGGACGAGGTTTATGGGCGACCTGAGCAGTTTGCACGGTAGGAATAACACTGGCAGAGGAACTGCTGGACAGGGTTATGATTCCAGCACCATTGCCCTGGCGGTAACCACCATTGTAGCCTTCATTATTCAAGGGGGCCAACACAGTGGGTTGTTGGTGGGATCCCTGGTGACCATCGTAAGCCTGGTTACCGTAATAGCGATTGTCCCGTCCGTAGGAGTTATCGGTAAAGACGGGGGCTTGAATAACAGGCGTCTGGATTCCCTGGTATCCGACAACTGGGTTTACGACCGGGGAATAAACGTAAGGGGTCTGGACCACAGGGGACTGAACTATCGGTTGCTTGGGAGCGTAAGTTTCGTACGCAGGACGGGACTGGTAGCCTTGGTCAGCTCCGTACCGATTGCCATACGAGTACTGGTCCACATTATCGGCAGCTGCCATCGCAATCAAAGCCAAAATGACGAATTGTCTAGAAAAGTAAAGTGGACAAAAGCACGATTAAGATAAAATTTGAAGGAGACTTAAGTGTGCCTTCAAATTAAGCTTACCTCATGGTTGTACGATTTGAAGAAGCTGTTCCGCTTTTAGACTTGATGGTATAAGAAAGAGGAACGGATTGAATGTGATGGTTAGTCCAGCACAAGGGTCAACTTATATAGTAACGGAGTCTGCAAAACATCTTGGGCTGAGGAACTCGTTTGGTTACATCAACACTGGCTCGGAACAACTTCCGAACCAGTTCAAGTCTACCAAGCTGAACGAAAATAGCTCGTAACCTATTGGATAGTCTAGATTTTGAAAGGCCAACCCGTCAGAATATGTGTCACCCAGATAAAAACTTGATTCTGCTAAAAACAAAACAAAAAACATCTAACTCGACAGGCTTATTTTCAGCACTAAACTAACTTTTTGTAGTTATTTTTCGTTCACGTGTTTATAAATAGTGTTTTCTCTTTCCATCGTAACTCAATAGCTAAAGCAGATGATCAAATGTATAAACCAACGCTCTAGATTTTAATATAGCCTAACTGTTCTGCGAAGTTTAGGAAACCCTTAAGTGCAGCCATTTTTCTCTCTCAAGTTGACTTTTCCGCTCTTTTTGTTTTACTTTTTGTTTAAAAGTACAGGGTGGTTCTTCGACTTAATGTTGTCCTTTTCACCTAATTCTGTCCCTCAACTTTCTAATTTGGAGTTCAAAACCTTCATGGTACGAAAATAGAGTCAACTTTCTTCTTTTCCGACAACCGTACCTTTTGACTTGAATAACCTGACTTTGATCCTCGAACAATGTAGAGTGAAGCGGTATCGAAGCCTGGTCTGCCTAGAAAAATGTTGTCTTGACAGACTCGTTTCACCTTATGAAGTCGTAGTTTCTTATACACCGAATAACCAATCAGCATTCTAAGCCAATCGGAGTTCTTGTTCTTAGGCTGGAGTGAGTTTGAAACATGAGTTTGAAACATTAAAGCTTAGACGTGAAAGGTCCCTTAAGGGATGTGAGCACGTTCTACTACTAAGAAAATCTATATTCGTAGTTTAAAATCTATTATCGTATCTTATCGCATCGTAAAAAATGATTAACAACTTTACAAGGAAATTAAAACTTCCACTTCAGTTTTTCGGTATTGTTTAGCTGATCGCAGTGTTGGCTTATCGTTTCTATTTTGTACATGATAAAACATTCCTGCTGCCGCCAAATCATTTCAATTCACCACCACTCAAGTTTAGTTGTTAACAACCGTGTGAACAACGATTTTCCGTTGCGTTTGGAAGACAGAAGACCACACCGATGTACTTAAAGTGCAGTGAGGGTTACACCATCTTCTTCGTAAGTTTCATTCCAATAGCCGGCTTTGCTTGGTACTGTTAATTCGGTCGGTCTTACGTTTGGATCATAACGAGAAGGATGATAGGGTTGAAATGCAGCTGTTTGGTTCTTCCAGCTGGTTTGCGGTCTTTCGTCTGAAGAAGCCCCAAGCGCAGGAGCAGTTTCCATGTCAGTATAGCCGGCATTACTTCGTTTATTCCAGCAGACCACGATAAGAACGACGAGAATGACAAGCAGAATGCAACCGCCAGTCACGCCGCCAATAAAAGCGGCTGATTTGGTGAACGGAGGCTTGACCGTAGTTGGAACGTCTACATTAAATATGCATAAGAATTTAGATGAAATTTATGTTAAGGAAAAATTTGTTACCAGTGGACCCAGAGAAGTCGCTAGACCCTTCTGTGGTAGTCCAAGTGATGGTAGGTTCTGTTGTAGGTTCCGTAACAGTAGTTGTTTCTTCAGTGCTCGAACTGGTAGTTGGAATCGTCGTAGGTTCGGTGGTTCGAATGGTTGTCGCTTCAGTAGTCGGAATCGTTGTCGTTTCCGTTGTAGGAATCGTCGTCGGCTCAGTAGTCAGAATCGTTGTGGGCTCAGTAGTCAGAATCGTTGTCGACTCAGTAGTCGGAATCGTTGTCGTTTCGGTTGTAGGAATCGTCGTCGGCTCAGTAGTCGGAATCGTTGTGGGCTCAGTAGTCCGAATCGTTGTCGGCTCAGTAGTCAGAATCGTTGTCGGCTCAGTAGTCAGAGTCGTTGTCCGCTCAGTAGTCGGAATCGTTGTCGGCTCAGTAGTCGAAATCACTGTAGATTCAGTCGTCGAAATCACTGTAGATTCAGTCGTTGGAATCGTTGTCAACTCAGTCGTTGGAATCGTCGTCGACTCAGTAGTCGGAATCGTTGTCGATTCCGTCGTCGAAATCACTGTAGATTCAGTCGTTGGAATCGTTGTCGACTCAGTAGTCGGAATCGTTGTCGGTTCAGTCGTCGGAATCGTTGTCGGTTCAGTCGTCGGAATCGTTGTAGATTCACTAGTTGGAATCGCTGTCAACTCAGTCGTTGGAATCGTTGTGGGTTCAGTGGTTAAAATCGTTGTAGGTTCCGTAGTAGGAACAGTAGGTGCTGAAGAGGTGGAAGTGACCGGCACGAGACCCGGAGTGACAAAGAGGTCTATGTTTCCTGACAATTCTTTGTCATCACAAGTATCGCATTTGATACTGTAACTCCAGGCTCCGGCTTCCTAATTAAAGCAGGTTTAATAGATAGGCCAACGAAAGCTTTAGAAAAGAGTTACGGCATCGTCGATTTCTAGTGCCCAGACACCTACAGTGCACTGGTAGATCGGAGCTATTCCCAAATTCCAATTGCATGTCTTGGTGGTCGAGGAATACGAATCGCCTCCTGGACTTGTTAAAGTTAGCGTTACATTGTTGACAACACTGCTCTGAAACACCACAGAGGCCGGTCCCGGGTTGGATAACTCGAAACTCAGTGCATCTGCATCATTAAGATCCACTTCTTTTCCCAGTGCCTTAAACAATAATGTTTAAAGAGTTTCATATCTATCGACACGAGTTGAAAAGAACGCATTACCTTCTTATAGACGGGAAGAGGGGATGAAGCGAGTTGTATTACGGTGTTGCTTGCGTTGGTGAAAGCGCTAGCTGCAGTTGAAAGTCCAATGAAGTAATTCCCTCCAGAACTTAACGTGATACGCTGCAGGAATGCTGTCCGTACTGTATAGGTAACTTGTAAGGTCGCCAGTCTGATATTATTATCAAGTAACAGTTTTAGTGAGTCCATTTCCGAATTAGTCCCTTCGTTGGGTGAATAAACGCCAGATAAGAAAATGACACTTCCCACGTCGACATACGGCGTTAGTTTAGGTATAACATCTCTCAAAGCTGCGCCCACATCGCGGGTACTAACGGTGGAAGATAACTGCAACCCATTTATTGCGTCTTCCCATACGGTTTTGTGATCACCAATCAGCAGTAAGGGCATTATTTCCTGAACGTAAGGAGTTTGATCGTCGCCCGAGTAAGTACCAATTCCAAGCATTTGATTTGGATCCAAACCAGCGACTAGGTTTAAGAGCGCGGCTTTTATGTTCGCTAAGTACTATCAAATGAAGTTGAAGTTGAATTACAACAAACTAGCTATGGTTTTAGTAGTAAATACCGAGCCGGAAGCAGGTTTAGCCATATCCAGCAATGCGTAAACAGCTGGAAGCTGTGCACTTTCTGCGAAAGCATCACTGTGGGCACTACTCGCTATCGAGGTACCTTCTTCTGCAAAGACTGTCAAAACTGTCAAAAACACAACAGAAAACCGTATGTTAGCCATGATCACACATATGAAAGGGAATGCTACGAAGAGCTGCTCACGTTCAGCTTTGGTCAGGGAGAGGCCAATCGGGACCTAATCATAAACGCTGATAACGAACGGAAGAACCTGATAGACGACGAAAAAGAAGAATGTCTGCAGTACGATTATCGTCCCCTAATTCCGAATTCTGGGGCACTAGATCCCTTACCGTAATCACTTCGTTCAGAAAGGAAACGTCTCGAGAAAATTTCAACTGATAAAACCATCGAAAAGGTGTTAAGCAACTCATACCGTAACAGCAGGCTATCTTTTCATAGAGAGTAGAAATGCAGGTTAGTTGAACGCGTCAGATTCATTTATCAAATGTCACACGACGCACTTCCGCTGATACAATCTAATAGCGTATGTGTCTAATCATTTCTAATCATCCAACATAACTTTCCTGAGTAAAGATTCCTTCTATAAACATTCCAAAACTTTTTTCTGAATTAAAAAAAAATATGGGAAAAAATTCTTAGATTATTTTATAGCTCCCCAAGTTCCAAGTTTCTGCAATCCAGGTTTTCAAACAAGCTAATCTGTAACACTGCAAAAAAAAAAAAAAAAAAAAAAAATTGATTGTTTTAGCTTCTAGAATCCAGACTTTCAAAACACGGTAATCTCTTACTCTACGGGATAGGAAAACAGGGTACAGTTTCTCGCACGTGTATTGAAAATTCGGCATTCTCTTTCTTAACACAAACGAGGAGTCGACAAAAAGTTGCGTTCCAAGAAGTAAAGAATGTAAATTCAAATACCAGTTAAGGTATAAGTATAAAAAATGTGTCCTTATTACAGAGAATTTTTGGTTCCAGCTTCTAGTGTTTAACCAGTCGACAAAAACATGTCAGTTATGCATAAATAAGGGGAAAATGTACGCAACGAACCCTTAGACATCCTGTATATTTAAAAAAAAAAGAAATTTAAGTTTGGCTTTCAGGAAAGCTAAGGTTTGTTCGTCGCTAGAACAGGTTAGAGTCCACGTTGGCCGAGTGACATAGTCTTAAAATAGACTCACGTAAAACTACGAGATGGATGTAGATCACAGGAATAAAGTTTTCCGAATTCGCTTTATAACGCTTCCTTAGTACTAACTCAATCTAAAACACGGTAGTAAAGACTTAAGAATTGTATTATATAATCCTTTTTTTTACCGTATTTAATGGAAATAAGAAAACCGGTTTGACCGTAAAGTGGTTTTTAGATCCGCCCTGCGACAGTTGTTATGATGTAAAATAGTTAAGAATCTCCTAAAAAAAACTCACGATAGTCCTTTAACGAAAGTTTGATGTAGCGGAGCCTACTGCACCCAAATAACAGTTGTAACCACAATATACAGGTTTTCCTTAACCTATATAGACTACTGTGGTTGTGACAGTTGACAATGGGAATGGACATTGAGAAGCGACAATGAACTTCGACACAACTTTAAACGGGGACAACAACGAAAACTACAGACGCTGTACAAGGCAACATTGGCACCTATCGTAAGAAATGGCGGAACAATCAGATGGGCACGCCGTTTGCATCTCCGCAATTCTGTGCGAGGTACATTTCACGCAATTCTGGTTACTAGCGCTGAGTTGGAAACCAGGAGGACATTCTTGTTGTGCGGACAGTGAACTCAATGTGGATCCTTTGAGAGGACTAAAACTATGGTCGGTCCTCTGCGGAATATACGCATACGGGTTTGTGTATGGTATCTTGTCAAAAAGTGCAGCAGACCCATATGCTCCATAGCCAGGGTAAATCGGCAAATCGGCCAAATTGGCATAACCAGGGTAAGATAAATCGGCTAGGCCTTCTGGACGGTTATACTGTACTCAGTTTGCAGCTCCGCACGGGTCAAATTGCAGAACTGAGTCCACGCAGTGCCAGGATCAAAACTCTCCAATACGGAATTAACATGGTTTAACGGTAATACACTAAGTTATAAAACTGTGATGAAGTGTTCCAAAGAATGCTAAGATCTCTGATCGTTAGAACGATTGTCACCCAACTACAACGCAAGAAAGCGGAAATCGGAGGAAAAGTGTTTAGCCAAGGACTGGCAGCAGAAACACGTATGTAGTGTACAGTACTCTGCATACATTGTATAAGTGTATTAGCCAACTCAAGGTTAAACGAGGCTTTGGGCAGAGTGATGAAGTCGGAGATTGAACCGGTATCGTTGACTTTAGCGTTTGAGGAGTTGGTGAAAGACCCCGCAGCTCTAAATCGAAAAAATTCGCTTCGTTCTCTTTTTTCTAAACCAGCACTTTCGACTACCAGATGGCTATTGCCGACACAGAATGGTTCCAATCGTCAACAGATGACATTGCAACGACAGAGAAAATTCACTGTTGACGAAGCTGGAACGCAGTGCACTGCAGTTAAAAGGGCGAATAATAGAACGTTTTGCTCTAAATGTGAAGTGAGATCAGAAGTTAGCGGAGGATCATATGCAGAAGGAAGTGCGCTACTGCAGAAAAACCCTTTGTCAATGTTGACAGATTTATTTACTGCATGCTGCGCCCAGCAGGAAAAGTACTAATGCGGTAGACTAATTGTGACGACATGATATGAAAATATGATTCATGTATGGTTAATCTCTCTCGACGTTCTGCACCTGACTAGAAACTCAACTAAAGACCTTGGTCAGCGGTTCAAAATCTTATCAATCCTCAAGATCCTCAACATACGAAAAACTGGTTTCTCTTTGACCTGTCATCCTGTGACATCATAAAAGGAAGACAAACGAAGATGTTTGCTCGGGACTGATGCTGATGTATTCATGATTACAATAGATTTACCGTTTTCAACTTTTTGAAATGTTTTCTGACAACATAATCTTTCCAAAATTAACAAACGAGTTAATCCATGACGCAACGAAGTTACAAGCGCAGGAGACAGGTTGGGTGCAGCAGAAGCAAAATGCTTATGATGTAATCGATGTGAGAAATGGTGGCGATTTTATTAATGTAAATTGGTATTTTCCAGGGGAGTAAACAACTGACGCAAATTTCTGTTTGCATAACGCCAACCTCACCATAAAACACCACATTTGCTCGATTGCTATTTCTCTATATAAGTATATTAATTTTATAAGGAAACTGTTTACGTAACGATAACTGCTGTCTACTTAAAAAAAGGCAATTGATAAAAAAATAATACGATAGAAATTATACCTCTTTGTAGTAATATGTATGGATACATTAGAACACTTGACTATACGACTACACAAAACATAGAATTAAGACATTCCGAGACAAAAAACGATGCAAGTTCTTCAAACATTTACGATGCAATTTTCTCTTAAACTGAATTCATTTATTTACGGTGACGTTGAACAGTAAAGATGCTCACAAAAGAGTCAACATTGAAAGTTAGTCTAACTTAAACTAAGGAGTCCTTGAAATGCAACACTGGCATTTCTTATTAGTTATGAAACAACCATCAGCCGGACACGCAGCCTTTGGTTTAATAGTACATTTAACACAAAGTCCAGATTCGCTAGTGCTAAAACCAGGGGGACATCTTGAAGGAATCACTGGACGTTTAGGACCACCTGCAGTATTGAAAGGATTGTCTTTACAACCGTGCGGGTTCGGGCATCTAAAAGATAGCATATTTGCAACTCTAGCCTTCGCTGATCTGTTTCTGAGTGGAAGTACATCTCTAGAGCTCATGCTTACTAGAACAGAAGCCAGTACTATTGTAAGTGTAATCTACAGTGTTCGAGAATTTTAATCAGCATTATAACAAGGAATTTAAGGGAATTTACCCAACGAAACATTGTGCTTGCTATCAACTGTTTGGAGCAACTACAAGGCCACGACTAATAAAGTTTTTATAGAAAAACGGACTAAAAACGACGAGAAGTCCAGGTTTTAAGGAATTTGCCAACCGGAATTCGGTTGGGATTTGTTGGCTTTCAGAACTATATAGGATACGTTAAATTTTTAAACCAGGATCTGATGGTGCAATATAGGATGTTAACCACGAACTGCCAAAGTTTGGGTTATTTCACAATTGCAGGGATTTACTGTACGCAAAGAGAGAAAATATCGACCCTGTAAGCAGCAGCACCAAACTGAAACACATGAGAGACTAATATGGGAGCAATAAGTAGCGACAGTCAAGCGACAATGAACTTCGACACAACTTTAAACGGGGGCAACAACGAAAACTACACTGGCTGTACAAGGCAACATTGGCACGTATTGCGAGAAATGGAACAATGAGACGGACACGTCGTTTCCATCTCTGAAATTTTCTGCGAAGTACACTTGACGCAATTCCGGTTGCTAGCGCTGAGTTGGAAACCAGGAGGACATAATTGTTGTGCGGACGGTGGACTCTGTGTGGGTCCTTTGGGAGAATTAAAACCGAGGTCGCTCTCCCGAGGGCAACCGGGACGATATGGGCAATTTCTTACTGGTATCTTGTCAAAAATTCCAGGCAAACCTTGCTTCCCTGGATCACCAGTGCTATATCTGTCGTTATACCCTTTAGGACCAGAGACGCCAGGGATACCGGGTGGGCCTTGTGGAGAACGTTCTGGACGGTAGTTACCCAATCGAAGCTCCGCACGGGTCGAATTGCAGAACAGAGCCCACAGTGCTAGGATCAGAACTCTCCAATGCGGAATTAACATGGTTGAAGTGTGATACAGAACTGTGATGAAGTGTCTGAAAGAATGCCAAGACCTCTTATCGTTAGAACGATTGTCACCCAACTACAACGCAAGAAAGCGGAAGGCGGGGACGCAAGTGTTCAGCCAAGAATTGGTAAAAAAAAATACTTTGCTTACTTTAGTGACTGTGTGGGTTAGTCACTTCAAGGTTAAACATGCCTGAGCAGAGTAAAGGAAGCCAGAGCCGGTGTCGCCGGAGCTCAAAACCGCAAAATTCAACTAATTCGATTTTTTGCAAATATTAGTTTTTGAATACAGAAGTTTCTTGCGCATTGCGTAGTCATGCACCAAACACTGGGTATAGTAATTAGTTAGTCGATGAAAAGAATCAAGAACATTTAATGTGACTAATGTGACTAAAACTTTGAAGTTTGGGTTATTTCACAATTGCAATTGCATTGTATGCAACACTATAGAGAAAATATCGACACTGTACGCAAGAGCACCAAACTGATACATACGAGGAGCAATATATATGGGAGCAATAGGTAGCAATAGTGAATAACGACATTGAACTTTGACACAGTAGAACACTTGATTTCGACTACAACAAAAAATTAAGACATTCCGAGACAAGAAACGATGTATTCAGATTTTTGCTAAAAGTTAACTCATGTAGCCTCTATACGGTGATGTTGAACAGTACAGATGCTCACAAAAGTCAACAATGAAAGCTTTTCGAATTAAACTAAGGTGTCCTTTTGCAACACCTGCATTTATTACGAAAATGTCTGCAATCTGCTTGCGTCAGGCACGCAGCCCTTGATCTCACAGTTCTAGTAGTGCATGTAACACACACTCCAGATTCGCTAGTGCTAGAACCAGGGGGACATCTTGAGGGACTCCCTCTACGTTCAGTACCTCTTGCACGATTGAAAGGATTGTCTTGACCACAACCGGGCGGGTACGGGCAGCTAGGCTTACGTTCGACTATTGCAATTGATTCTTTTTTACTCGCTGGTCTGATTCTGGATCGATTTCCATCTATAAAGCCCATGCTTACTAGCACAGAAGCTAGCACTATTGTAAGAGTAATCTATAATGTTGCCAAATTTTAGTAAGCATTATAACAAGGGATTTAAGGGAATTTACCCAACGAAACATTGCACTTAGTCCGCTATCAACTGTTCGGAGCAAATTCAAGGACACTACGAATACAGTTTTACAGGAAAAAAGAGGTACTACAAAACGAGAGGAAGGAGGGGAAGTCCAGCTTGTAAGTGGTTTGCCAACCGGAATTTGGCTGGGATTCGCGGTTCAACAACTTCCCGGACGTTCGGTTAAACGACTGACACGCAGTTCTTTTTATCAAGTATAGGCTATTGTACCATATCAAACTTTAACCGAATAACCATCAACAGTTTGACTAGCTTAAAAAAACAAACAAAACTCCCGACTTCTACCTAGTTCAAACGTGTAGGGCTCTACTAAAGTCAATACTGAAAAAAATTAAGATGCAGTGAAGAACAACGGTCTAAAACGATGCATGTAAGCGATAAGACCGACCGACGAAACAAGTTATAGCAACAACCTCCATTAGTAATAAAAATGTAATAAACTTGTTGAGCTGTCAAGCCCATAGTTATACGGCAGTATTCTAAGAGATAAGAAACGATGCAAGTTGTTCAAAGTTTCGCTAAAACTGAACTCAGATGTATATACGGTGATATTGAACAGTAAAAGATGCTTACAAAAGAGTCAACAATGAAAGCTTTTCGAACTAAACTAAGTTGTTCTTGTGCAACACCTGCATTTATTACGAAAATGTCTGCAATCTGCTTGCGTCAGGCACGCAGCCCTTGATCCCACAGTTCTAGTAGTGCATATAACACAAACTCCAGATTCGCTAGTGCTAGAACCAGGGGGACATCTTGAGGGACTCCCTCTACGTTCTGTACCTCTTGCACGATTGAAAGGATTGTCTTGACAACCGTGCGGGTACGGGCAGCTAAGCTTACGTACTACATTTGCAAATGAAGGTCCGTCAACCTCTGTTCTACCTCTAGGTGGATTTCCATCCCTAGAGCTCATGCTTACTAGCACGGAAGCCAGTATTATTGTAAGAGTAATCTGCAATGTTCCCAAATTTTAGTAAGCATTATAACAAGGAATTTAAGGGAATTTTACCCAACGAAACATTGCGCTTAGTCTGCTGTCAACTGTTCGGAGCTACTACAAGAACACGACCAATACATACAGTTTTACAAGGAAAAAATGGATACAAAACGAGATGTCCAACTTATATAAAGTGTTTGCCAACCGGAATTTGGCTTGGATTCAGTTCAATTCCTTCAAACCCGCAGACGCCTTGGGTTATCAAGAGAATAACCGGGCATTAATCATAGCACTGATAACGAACAGAAGAAGCTGATAGACTAGGAAAAAGAAGGACGTTTATAGCATGATTATCATCCCTTAATTCTGAGGCATCACTTATAGAGGCCTTACCGTAATCACTTCAGTCAAACATTAACGTTTCGAGAAACCTTGATAAAACCATCGAAAAGGTGTTCATCAGCAAGTCATACCGTAACAAATCAGGTTATCTTTTCCTATAGAGTAGAAAGGCCATGTCAGATTCATTTATCAAATGCCACACAACACAGTTCCGCTGATACGATTTAATACCGTATATTTCTAATCATCCAACATAAGTTCACTGGATAAACATTTCTTCCATAAACATTCCAAATCTTCTTTCTGAATTAAAAAATACGGGAAAAAATCTTGGATTATTTTGTAGCTCCCCAAGTTCCAATCCAAGTTTCGAAAATCTTGGTTTTCAAACAATAATCTGTTGCAATGCAACAAGTTAACCTTGAATTATTTTAGCTCGAACGCTTAACAGTATCGTGTTATTTTGCCAGAAGAGTTAACAACGGGAAATATCCAGTTTGAATAACGCGGAGCTATCCTTGTGACGTAATTCTTAGCACGGCTAACGCACTTTTCAATCTCGTTGGTATGCTTACCAATGAGAAGAGACTTTTTGAACTACTAAAGATTATGGACCTGGCGTCCCTGTATCTACTTCCCGACTGGGCGTCATTCTGACGAGTACAACGAAATCCTCCTGTCGAGTCGTCCTTGTGCCAGCTTCGCCAAAAAGTACCGTCCGGGTCAAGTTTGTGAAAGCGGTTGATTTATTGCAATAGTTCCGAATCACAAAGGGCTTTCATAATTCTATAAGATACGCTAAGATTTTAAAACAAGATCTGATGGTGCAAACGTGCAATATAGGAAGTTAACCACAAACTTCCAAAGTTTGGGTTATTTCACAAATGCAGGGATTTCTTGTATACAACACAGAGAAACTATTGACCCCGTAAGCAATAGCACCAAACTGATACACAAGAGAGACTAATGGGAGCAATAAGTAGCAAAAGTGAGTAGCGACAACGAACTTCGACACAACTTTAAAAAGGGCAAACAAAACGTAGCCTACAGAGGCTGGGTAAGGCAACATTCGCAGCTATTGTGAGAAATGGCGGGACAATCAGATGGGCACGCCGTTTGCATCTCCGCAATTCTGTGCGAGGTACATTTCACGCAATTCTTGTTACTAGCGCTGAGTTGGAAACCAGGAGGACATACTTGTTGTGCGGACGGTGGACTCAGTGTGGATCTAATGGGAGAATTAAAACCGAAGTCGCTCTCCCGAAGACAACTACACTGTTAAAAATTTCCCCCTAAAATAGGAGGAAAAAGGCCCCTAAAAGCGGGGGCACCAGATAGGGGCCTTTTTAGCCCCTAAAATTTTATCGGGGGTTCACTCCTAAAAATGGAGTTCATAAACCCCTAAAATCGGTAGTTTCTAACTCTCAAAAACCGGGGTATACATCCCAAAAATCGGTAGCCGTATAAAGCCGTATATATGAAGCCGTACATTTTACTTATTGATTTTTGTATTGTTTTAAAAACTTCATCTCCTGCGTACGTTCAGTCAAACATTTAAAAAAAAACACTCAAGCTAAAATATAAGAGACAAAATGCAAAAACATGGATAAGTCAAAA
>JAGJRP010001601.1:0-13564 GCA_022832235.1 Lepidurus couesii
TAAATTTTAGGGTTCAAGGGCGTCGCTAACGTGTTCTTCAAACCGGTTGTAACGTTTTCACGTCAAACCGGTTTTCAGGTTTAGTTGAGGTTACGGCTGAGGCCCACCGCGACTATCCGAGGTAAGTTTAAGAAGACGAGAGCAAGTCGACACAACTAACGTTCTTGAGCACGCAAGCTTAAGAGCAACTACAATCCTGAGCGAAAAATGGCTCGACTTCTTAGGCAATTTCACTTAAAAGGTGCATTTCGTGTCCTTTTTATCGTAGCAACGTTTCTAACTGTGGTGATTTTCATTCTTGTGCTCACTGATGAGGGAATCCGTTTCAGGAGTTTACACCCAATAACGGTTCATTCCAACCTTTCTCTCGAGAGTCAGTCCACAGCTTCTGACGATTTGAATTCGTGTTCAGCCTGTGTTTCACAACAAGAGTTTTCTTCTGATCATAGCAGTGACCAACCGTTATGCGACGTCTGGAATACAAACATACGGGACGCCAATCAGAAAGTCATTGGATATTCATTGTTCGGCGAGAACACGACCATGCACCACTACAGGCGGTACTTTGTCGTTGCTGAGGCCGTGGCGCAGGAAACCGCCACAGTTTACCCAGGTACATTCATTGTTGTTCCGTTACTCCCCATGCTAACCGCCTACACTGTGCTAAGGGTGGGAGCCTTGACTCATTCCCGAATGATCTTTGACTCGGACAGGTTGGGTTGTTCGAATCTACCATAACCTAAGCAGTATATCGACAGCCGAATACCAGTACCTGTGTCAAGTCGCCTGTCGCTATCCGCACGTGCAACTTTGCAATGTGACGGCGTTGGCACAGCGAATTCCGGCTCCCGATGGCATCGACACCCGTCTCGTTACCTTCAACCCGTCCATGTGGAGGTTCCTACCAATCATCGACCCTTACGTGGAGCTTTTCGTATCCAGGGATATCGACAACGTGGTTGTGCCACGCGAGAAAGCAGCCGTCGACGAATGGCTGGCTAGTCCGCGCGGTTTCCACATCATGCGAGATTACCACACTCATCTCGCGGTCATCTTGGCGGGTAAATTGTGTTCAAACCTTATTTTCCCCGTTAAAGGTTATTATTCTGTCACAACCCGGAGTTTACAAAGTAAAACAGGCTCCGTAACGATCAAAACTGTTGTAGGGATGTGGGGCGCTAAGGTCCACCAACGAAGAAAGCTGTTGCGAACGATTTGGGGTAAGTTTTACAGTCTTGGACACAAAACGGACCGCACAACGGACCAAATCTTGCTCGCTAGGGAAGCCTGGCCTTTAATGGTCAATGACTCGGTGAGTTTCGCACTGGAAACGTGAAAATTTCACTAGAATAATCCGTTTAAATCTCTTTGCAGTTGATCCATGACAGCTACCATTGCAAACAAACGCGGATGAATCCGTTCGAGAAAGGACATCCGTTCCCTACCGAACGCAAATCAGAATACAACTGGCGAAGGCAACCCGTATTCAAAATACAACCTTGTCCAATATCTTGTCGTCCCTCCAATCACCAAGATTGGACTTTTTGTTAATTTGCGATTTCATTGCCTACCTCGAGATAACCGAAATGAACCTCATTTAGCCTAATTAGCTGTCTTTCCGGGCGATTTTTTGCACCTAGTTATGTCGTTTTGGGGGCTAAAGCACGGCTGAAGTTCGTAAAGCTCCTCAAGAATCTCGTCACGGGAATGGGGAAAGACAGGCGCAACGCAAAGGAAAGACTCGCGCGCATGGAAAGCGTCGCCGGAATGTTCGCTAGCCACAAAGTCCTATCAAGATCACTCGACAGCAGTTGTTCGAGCCCAAGCCTGGTGTGTACAAGATGTGATTTAAACTCTGGGTCGCAGTCTTCGCCAAGTGACACTTTTTACTGTTTACTAATCATCAATCACACAAGTCCCCCTCAAAGCCATTACTCTCCATTCCTCCTCCGAATGAATACTTGTTTCCCGCCTTTAGTATTCGCTTTGTAGAGTGCCAAAACATGGGAAAATGTGACAATTCCTCGTTGCTGGAATCCACCAATTGCAAACCTGCTCCGAACTCCACTTCCTGGATGTGATTCCCGGTTTCTTTTGAGGTAAAAGTAGCTAATAACAATCCCTAAACACAACTTCCTTTTCCTTTTCTCTTAAATCGAATTTTCTCTTTTAATTCTGAATGAAAATTTTGCTTAAAATAATAAAATTATAAAGACAACATAAAAATAATAAAAGTAAACAGATGTACACCATAAGAAATTCATCGAAAATCGAAACTAATTGAAATGCACCTCATTTAGTCTAATTAGCCGTCCTCACGGATATTCCTATTGAAATGCGAAGAGAAGGTTTCGAGTATAAGACGTCCCCCTTCACGTTGTGTGTTAGTACCCCGTAGAAGATCAAAAAGTGTACAAAAAGTATACGCGAATCAGGAGCTTTTTGGGGAATTCTTTTGAATACGAATTGCGGAAAAACTGGGGGGAAAATAGGAGAAAAACGAAAAAGAAGAAGATCGGGACAGGTCCATCTCCTTTTGGAATTTTAGCTTTGGGGGACCGGAAAAAGACGGGATTATATGGCCGAATACCAAATCCGCTGTTTAGAATCTCTTTGGGGTTCGACTTTTATAGAAACTAGGGATTGACATGCCAAAAAGCCCTTTGCCAAGAGGGAAGATTTCCCAGGAAACCCGAGGATTTAAGATTTCAATAGAAAATGAAGAGATTTTTAAAGAAGAAATCGACAGATTTAAAGAAAATACCGAAAAGGATCAGCTCCTCCCCTTTCCAGGACCAATTGCCTTCCTAAGCCCCGCCTCCATTCGGATAAATGGTATTGGCCGAAATCCGCAGTATTCTGCAGAAACTTGCAGACGTAAGCACATGTACAGTTTATATAGAAATAGGCAGAAATAAGCCATATTTTTGCAGAAATAGGCAGAAATAAACGTATTTCCGCAGAAATAGACAGAAATACGCAGTAATGCCGAAGTAAGCCGAAGTAAGCGCACATAGTATTTGCAGAAATATATAGTTTTTACAGAAACAGGCAGTATTTTTCAGAAATACGCAGAAATAAGCCATGTCCGCAGGAATACGCAGTTGTAAGCCTAACAGTTTTGCAGAAATAGACAGCTTCTGCAGAAATAGTCAGGGCAAAAATTACTGTAAATTATTTTCTGATTTCTTTGGTGATCTTTGGGGGGGGATTTCTATTGGGAGAGAGACAATTTGGTGGAACTAGTACGAGCGGAAGCCGAAGCTCTCTCATCCGAAGCATTGGAATGCCCAGCAATGCTCTCTGATCGTCATCAAAGTTAATGAGGCACTAACATAGCTCGTATATAAAGTAAAAAAACGAAACTTAATTTCTTTTCGCGTGGGGTTCAGAACTCCAGCTTTTGTTTGTTTTACTCTCTTCTACAGCCTAAAAGGAAAACAAGAGAGAAGAAAATTGGGTTCCGAGCTCTTCAAAGAACGTTCACGACCGGTATTTGACGACCGTTTGTGTGTATCGAGAGCTCGCGTGTGTGGTTTTTTGATAAGGCGGATACGATTGAGGTGACACTGACGGTACTGGCGTCATAGGTACGGCAGGAAGTATAGGGGAACGGTTATTTTTTAAAAATTTCATTTGGTTTAGTTTGAGAAAATTTTACGATTTTTGGATTCCGATTTTTCAAGGTTAAACTATACCTTTTGTGCTAGACGACTTCCCAAAGCCTAGCGTTAGTTTTTGTCTAGGAGAATGGTGCCAAGGGGAAAATCCAATTACGCAATCCCACGGGACGTCAACGTCCTTCTGTTACCACGTTCGTTATTGCAGTAAAAGGAAACAAGAAAATAAAATTGGACTAGTGACGGCAGGCCCTTCTTCCTGTTTCCGTTCGCTTTTAGTCAGTCAATTGGTTTGGGGGATTATTTGATTCCAATCACTATAGTTTCCAACTAGTTTACTCTGCGACAAACTAATCTAAATAGTCTCCCGTCCCATAAGAAGTACCGACGTTTTTCAGTCAAGATAAGCTGGGATTCGTTGCGTTACTCCGGCCGGTGTCTTTCAATACGGCGCACTAACGCAACCAAGGGAAGTAGGTGTGGGAGCACCTAAGCTCAAGAATTTACTCCTAAGCCGGAACTCGTTACGCTACTCCGGCCTGTGCTTGTGGCATAGGCGTACTGACTCAACAAAGAAAAATAGAGGTAAAAACGAACGAACTCCACCTTAACCCGGACTCGTTGCATTACTAAATACGGCGCACTGAGACGAACAATGAAAGTAGGGTTGGGAGCGAACGAATTTACTCCTAAGCCCGGAGTCGTTGCGCTACTCCGGCCTATTCTTGTGGCAAAGGCGTACTGACTTAACAAAGAAAAATAGAGGTGAAAACGAACAAACTCACGATTAACCCGGACTCGCTGCGTTTACTACCGTGCCTGTGTGGGCGCAATGCTGTAACCAAGTAAAGTCGGGTGGGAGCGAACGAAACGCCTAAGCCGGGCTCGTCGCACTAGCCCGGCCTGTGTCTTTCGAAAAAGAAGCGAGCCTGAAAAATAGGGGTGAAAACGCATGCATTTTGCTCTTAACGGGGGACTCGTAGCGTTACTCCGGCTTGTCTTGTTTCGCTCCTTCGTTCTTTAGGGAGAAGAGGTAGTGCCGTAGAGGACAGTGCAGTATGCATAAGAAATGGCATGGTAAATACCTTGAATGACGGCAGAATTATGTCTTCGTTTAAGAGCCCTTCCTTTTCATTCATTCGGGGTTGAATTCCGCGAGTCTACGAGTTCATCCTTCATTCATCCTCAGCAGAAAAAAAACAGAAAAAACGACCGTCAATACTTTTTTTATTCTCCTGGAAGAAAAAGTATTGACAGCACTTGACAAAGACCTATATTTGCCCCTTCCAAACTTTTTCTTTGCAGTAATTCTTTATTCCCACACTTCCATTTTCGGAAGTGCGCTCTGGTGTACAATTCTTGGAAGTCTTCGGAATAAAACCCACAACTATGCATCATCGGTAAGACAACCCAAGACCATGATAGTAAGAAATAGAATTCCTGCGAAGTACTCCTCCTACTCTTATTTCTACGTCTACGGGTGTGGACCGGAGAACGCAATTAAAGGTGGGCGGGTCCTTAGCAGCATCAAAGTTATTTCACACTCCCCAGCCAACATGGACACGAAGAAGGCGGTAAAAAAGCCATCGCTTTTTGCCTTTGGCTGGGACGCGCATTTCTTCCCCCTTTTTTCACGTATGGGCAGAAATCTCTTGCCAGATTCTTACAAGGAAGATCCATCCCATTTTCTCTCCTTTTTTCTGTCTTGCTGCCTGTCTTTCAAGGCTAACGCTCAGTATGATCGCCCCTAAGCCGCCTTCTATGCACTTTTTCTTTCCCTGGCAAAGTGCTTCGAACTATGTCAGAAATAACGGGAAAAAAAACGGGTAGCGCGAGAGAAAAGAATCTTCCGACAACACCGATTTCACGCTCCCAAAAAGCTTAAAATCGACGCCTTTTGTGCCTAATCCTGTCACTGTCGCTAAAACTCGACAAGGAACGCTACTTGGATCCACTTCCACAGCATTTACCTCGTAAACAATGCTAATTAGCTGCAAGATCGATGACCGGCACGATTCCCCCGCTTAAAACTGCCTCAAAGTTTTGCAGAAATGAGCTTATAATCTTTCTGGTCCTGTTTTTTCTTACGGTTGTCTTAGAAATGTGAAGGGAAACAAGGCAATGATCTGTTACTGGTCCGAGTATGCAGCTATCGTATTTCTGCGATCCGAGTCTGGCAGAAATACTCGAGACTTACTTAAAATTCCAATAATATGCATCAGTGGGCTTTTTGAAGCATGAACAAACTGACAGAAAGCGAAAAAACGGCCGAAATCGTACCCGAGTCTGCAGCAATAATATTTCTGCGATCTGATTCGGGCGGAAACACATAATATTTAAAAAAAAAAACAATTCTAGTTGTCAATTGATTTTTTTTAGTGTAAATCAAATACAAAACACTGCAAAATAACAAAAGACTGCAGAAATACAGTTTCTGTGATACTTCCAGCGAGCGAAAGTTTTATTTCTGACTTTCGATTTTGCACTCACGTTATTGCCTTCCTTAAAAACGTGAAGGGAAACAACGGTCCATGTTTTAAAGTAAATTACTGGAGTGGTTCGAGTCTGCAGCAATATTTCTGCGATCCGAGTATGGCAGAAATACATAAAATTTCTTAAAAACACCCAATTCCAGTCGTCAGTGGACTTTACGGAGTGCATAGTATCTACATCACATGCCAAAAATCGAAAAAATGCAGAAATACAGTTTATGTGGTACTTCTAATTCCGACTTTTGTTTCTTCGCCACTTGGCTAGTTTTTGTTTCTTTATTTCTGCCCACGTTCCCTTAGGGCTGGAATTGGGGTTGCTAGGGTGTACTGAGTCGGTTTGGGGTCCTCTTTTGGCACCGTATTTCTTCCCTAAATCACCCAAAATTGGTTGAGTACATCTGAAAAGCCCGGCAGACATAGTCTCGGCCGAAAGTTGGAAGCTCCTCAAAAAAAGCAAGTAGCAGTTTTAGCGTCAGCTGAGCGAGAAAGAATCGCTCCACCCTTTCCCCCTATTTCTTGTTTTATCGGTAGTCCTAACCCCCACTGTCCTGGGGCTAGATAGCCTTTAACATCCTCTTTGGCTCCTCCCTTTCTTCTTCTCGTCCCCCCCCCCTTTCAGACGCTAGCTTTTTATATCTTCAAGAGCTGGCGGCCAGTACATAAGAACGTTACTTGGTCGCTGTGCCTTCAAGTGAAGGAAACAAAAAAATCGCTAAAGAAATTTCGCAGTAATATCACATCAGCATTAAACCCGTTTCAAGCAGCAATACAACAGAAATCGTCACCCGGTGAGTCGAAATAACACGCGGAAAAAGCGTCCGTGAACTGCGAGTACTGACTAAGTGTGAGTTTGATGGTCATTTCTAGAAAATTGGCCTCCGGGAGAGGAAGAAATATAACTCATACATAAAATACATAAAACAGCAAGCCCCTCGGGATAAAAGGGTGTCAATTTTTTACAGCTGTTTCTCCTTTTTTCTTACAAGTTTTAGCGCCTAGCTAATGCTTATAAAAAAGACGAAAAAAAGAGAAAAAAAAGTTTAGATACAGCGTTTTGGTTAGGGCCATTATTGCGTATATATACATGCTTGCTTTCCGTTTTCAGCCAGTTATTGATGTTTGTTCCCGCGGGCTGTTAGCTATTCTATCGATTTATCGAACTTTCGCAACGCTGCAAAGACCTTGCATGGGCCCCCCGTAGCTGCAGAACTTCATAGACAAGCACACACAACACACAATCACCCTTTAGTTGTAATACTACACGCAGCACCCATAAGGGTGAAAAGCACTTTTTTCTCGTTTTTTTTTTTTTTTTTACTCACGGAGGATCAGCCGTGGAGGACACACATAAGACCCATGGTGTGAAAAGAACGTCAATCCATGCTTTAATAAGGGGCTTTGATAAATGGTTCCCAAAACAAAAAATAAAATAAACTACTCCCCACGCTAAAAAACTAAAAATCCCGAAAAACAGGTAAAAACGAACACAGCCTTTGCCCGGGTTCGTTGCGTTTCTCCGGCCTGTGCGTCTGTAAATACGGCACACTCAAGCGAACAATGAAAAGTAGGGATGGGAGCGAACGAATTTACTCCTAAGCCGGGCTCGTCGCGCTAGTCCGGGCTGCGTCTTTTGCAAACAAAGCGCACTGAAGCAAGACTGGAAAGTAAGGGTGGAAACGAAGGAATTTTGCACTTAACAGAGACTCTGCGCGCTACCCCTGCTAGACGTACGGACTCACAAAGAAAAAGGAAGGTAAAAACGAACGAACTCAACCTTTAGCCGAATTCGTTGCGTTTCTCCGGCCTGTATGTCTTTAAATACGGCGCACTGATGCAGCCAAGAAAATTAGCAGTGGAGCGAGATTTAAAACTATAACTTACACTAATAAGAGTATTTTTTAGTAAAAAATTTAATTTGATAAAAAACTTCACTGTTTTTAACATGTAATGAATAGAATTCTAATAATAATAATTGAATTCTAAGAATATCTCTTTTAATTTCAGATTAAAGAAGTGTGATAAAATGGTGGTCCGTCCAGTCTGGGAGCAGAAGGCCTTTTCATGGCTGTTCATTTGCGTATGGTTTGGGAATCCGATTCCAGACACGCTGCCTTCAGCGGAAGCTTTGAATCCTTCAGAAAAGGTAAGCATCCGCCCCCCCCCCCACCACAAGGGATACAGATATGACCATTCCAAAGATTCACCCATCCACCCCCTGGCGACAATATATAAACAGCCCCAGGGGCCGAACCCCAGATGGAGGGGTGACAGGAAAAGTTAGTTCACTGTTGACTGTCATAAGGATTTATTTAGTTTTTCACTTTGTATCAAAGAGCAGAACATCTACTCCTCGTCTGCCATTTTATTCGATTAGGGATCCCACTTCCGTCAACTTATATACACGAAACACAGGGTCTGTGGAGCGCCCAGGAAACGTGGCAGCATCACCGATGCTACGTCACATAGGGCCGCGGCAAAGGTGCCCGATTTGAATTTTAGACTCATTTTCTTAATATCTCAGCTACTATTTCGCGTATGATAAAAACAAACATTACAACGGAAACTAGATTTTTTACTCTTTTTAAAGATGTTTTAAAAGATTTTTTTGTCATCCTTCCCTCTTCTAAATCGCCTTAGCCTATTTCAGTTCCAGAGGTATAGCGGCTAGGGAAACATCCGTTGTTGTTGTTTTCTTTGCTAAAGAGAAAGACGGGTTAGATAATAGCTTTCGGTGAGACCTTTCCGAGAGAGCTTTCATTGAAATTGAAAGTTAAAGTGTGATATGAGCCTTCTTTCTGTAAAGAAGGTGTTCGTGCTAAAGAAAAGAGGTCTGGACCAACAAAAATAAAGGCAATGTAGGATAAAAATAAAGACGACTTGGAGGCAGTCACGAGGACACACACACATCAAGTTTCACGCGCTGTCGTGTGCATCGAGAAGCAATTTCTTCTCCCGCTATGACTTTCTTATTGCTTATATATTTCTTCTCTTATTGTTTAAAAAATTCACAAATTTTGATTTCCCTTCCAGAATACTGTCAACTTGCCTATAAATAAATAAAAACAATTCCGAAAGGAAAACAACAACCAACATAGGCTGATCTTGCAAAAGTAGGTCCATTAACCCCCTCCCCTCGCCAATACGTTTTCTAAATTACAATACATATTACATTGTATATATCCAAAAGAAAAGCTATCGACGTTTCCCATAACACCAAGCCCATCTTGTCGCGTTACTTCGGCCTGCCTCACAAAGAGTACAACAACCCAATAATGAATCGAACAAATGATTGGCCTTACCGCGTTCGGTGAACCGGAAAGTCTGCCGATGTTTCGCAGAACACCAAGCCGACCTTGTGGCATTAGTCAGGCCTGCCTCAGAAAGAGTACAACAGCGCGATAATGAATCGAACAAATGCTTGGCCCTACCGCGTTCGGTGAATCGGAAAGTCTGCCGACCTTTCGCGTGACATCAAGCGCACCTTGTAGCACTACTCCGACCTGCCTCACAAAGAGTACAACCACGCATTAATGAACCGAACAGATGCTTTGCCCTACTGCGTTCGGTATCTTATAATAAACATTATTGATGCTACACGATTAAGCAACGTGCAGAAATAAAAAGGAAAATAACAATTTTAAGGCCACCCAACGTTATTATTACTATCTCATTGTACCCTCAAAGATACTTCAAATGGACTACAATTCGTGCATTATGACTGTGTGTAGCGTGACGACTGTAGGGAACGTACGAGGAGCGGGTATGGGTAAACAAAGGAGATACGTTAGTGTCGCGTGTGGTTCTGTGATGTAGCTATAATTACTTAACCCAGAGGATGTACATCTATTTTTTTCTTAATTTTTTTGGTGTGGCTTTCGGAATACCAGCCCTCAGAAACCCTGGACCTTATCAACGACATTACGACCGGCAGTCGAGGGTCTCTGTGTATCACGCAAGGCTCCCATTACCGGTCCGTACCTGTGCCTCTTCACATGGACCTCTTGTTTGACGCCCCTCGACAAAAGGCGGATATGATGGCCACATTTCTTCAAGAGATCGGCCTAGTCAACCGTCCTGCTAGTAACAATCTATCCTTTCTTATGCCCCCTCTAACTCCCTTTCCAAATGATAGCTCCTTTTGTAATCCTTCAACTGTCTTTTTGTAATTTTTCTTCTATTTTAGAATTCACTTACTTAATTGATAATTAACTTGAATTTATTTGAATTTACTGATTTTATTTGACTTGACTGATTTAATCTGAATTTACTTAATTTATTTAAATTTACCTAATTGAATTTATTTGAATTTTTAGAACTATTGGAAGCTGTAATCGAGAATCTCTTGAAAGCCGACAAGAAGATGCAAGTAGTTCGCCTTCTAGTCTTTAAACCACCTCCGGGGCAACGTTACAATCAAGGCCCCCTCGTGTACGCTGGCGAAGGTAGTCAGCCCGTTTCGCAGTACAAGAATCCTGACGTTCGCAACATTACGGCTACATTGAACCAACGGAGGAAAAGGACCGAGACGCTGGACATGCCGCATGATGGTTCCCCAGGCGGAACAGACCTAAGCCAGTCCGGTAGTTCCATTCCAGACTTATACCGTACTCGCCTTACGGTACCGAGCCAGCCAGACTTTCCCTGGTACATCGACAGTTATGCTGCGACGTCCTGGAATTCCACCAAATTCATGGTCAACCCTTCCAATAAAACTTACGCCGGATGGTGGACTTACCCGTACTTTTGGTGTGAGACCAAGCATTGGCAAGTCTCTTACACCATCCCGATCCGGCCACCCAATCTTCCTTCAGCAGAAAAGTAATATAATTCTGCCAGTCTGCTTTGTGTTCCATAAACTGTAAAAAGGAGGATCTAAACTATAAAGGAAACTTCTAACGAGGGTCTTTTGTTAAGCCGAAAAGCTCAGGAAAAGCACACAGAAACAGCACAATTGCATGCATAATTGCATTATGCATGCAAGTAAGCGCTTCTTGGCTCTTACGGAAAGACACAAAAGGGGGATACTGCTCTGATCTTCCGAGAAATGAAATAATTCTTCAAAGAAAATTAACATTTCACTTTCCTGCAGCCCTTTCCTATCGATTTTCACTCATTTTCCCGCCATTTTCGTTACTTCAAATCCGCCAGTAGTCGGTTGTACTGTACAGTACTCTTCAAGGAAAACGACCCCAACAAACCATACCGTCTAATGGCCCGCAACTTTGCGTCTGGGAACAGCACTACGAAACAGCATTAGGGTTATTCGCACGGCCATTCGCAGCACTGTTTCCAGACACGCCGTTGCGGGCCATTAGGACAGTATGGTTTGTTGGGGTCGTTTTTATTGAAGAGTACTGTACACGAAAGGTACTATTCAAACTAAGCATTAAAAAAGCTACCAAATAATGGAATATCAAACCGAAGTAACGCGACAAGTCCCGGTTAGCAGCAACATGCACTAAAACTACAGCATTGCAATGACGCAACACTGAATTCAAAATTACACTTATTATTATTCATTCTTGCGTCATCGCAGCTACATGCATTATGACCATAGAACTGCGATGAATTTTAGAAATGGACTTATTATTATCATTCACTGTTGCGTCACTGCAATTCTATAGTTACAACGCGTGCTGCTGCTCACCGGGATGACGTTGTCGCGTTACTTCGACTGACGAATGACGCAACAATGAATTTCAAAAAATATATTTAGTATTCATTGTTACGTCATTTCTGCATGGGTAAAGGCAGGCCAAAGTATAACGCTATGAGTTTCCCGCCTGACCTTACAGGAAAAGCGTCGTAGCTTTTACTTTGGACGGAATTTAATACTTGTTATACCGAAACTAGTACTAGCAAGCCCAAATAATGGCGACCATCTAATGTTTCCTTGCGACATTCCCTGTCCAGTGTGAGTGGATTGCTGAGTTTCGACGTCCACGTGACTGACTTGGACATCAATCAGTGCGACCAGTCCTGGGATGTACGGGGCAAACGCGAGCCTCTGACCCTCAAACAGATTCCCTACTTCCAAAGCACTCACAAATGTCATAACCTAACGAGCCAAGTAATCAGCTTCTATTCTACTTCTGTCTCTCTCTCTTCCTCCCAACCCCCTTCCATTTACAAACTTTTTCAACTAACTTTGGGACTTTGGGCAATTAGTGTAATTTCACCCAAGGACTGGGATGGGTCAAAGGAGGCTACACATGCGACTGCCGACCAGGATATTACTCCTTCCAAGGCAATGACAATAATACTTTTAACGGCTCTTTTGTTGAACGTAAGAAAAAATAATCCGTCCACATTAAATACTTTATTATTTCAATATAATTCTATTATTGAAATATTGTTTTCTTAGTCGCCTGGGCCGATATGTGGTTTAACAGCAGCACGTACGAAATGCTCTACAAATGTCGTCCCTGCTCACCAGGGTGCCACACGTGCACGGATGGGTCACCTTGTTTGTCGGACTACAATTGGCCTTTCCGGTAAAAAAAAGCCTCTAATTGTATATCCTTGTACACTAACTAATACTAATTATTTTATATATAATGATATTTAATCATTCTTATTATATTTTTTTTCCAAACAAAGACCAACGATTTGCTGATTTTTGCTGATTTGTTAATAATAATAATTCTTATGACACTAAATAATGATTATTCAGTATTTTATATATTAAATCTCTTTTTGGCGAAAATGTGTTTCCCATATTTAAAAAATGGGCTTGCCATGTCTTTCAATGTCTCCCATCTTTAGCTCAAACTCTGCACTTAACATTTACATGCCTTAGGGCTTAACGGTCCCGAGCCCCCGAGGCACCCTCGGTTTTAACCCCCCATCAAAAGAAGCAGAAGTAGATAGTGGGCGAAGTAGATCATCGACGACTTGCACCGCCCTCTCTGGCTCGTCATGCCAAATGGCGTCCTTTCTTCCATCTGCCTTGTTTCGCTTATTTTTATGTATTCCCCCCTTATTCCCTAAAAAAAAAATCGTTTCCCCGCAGCAAAACGATCTCTTCTCTTTTACCCATATCCGATCGACTTTTGTCATGGAAATGTTCCCAATCTGCCTAACTTGCAACTCTGCTTGCTCTGCCCCTTCTAGGGTACCCAAACGAAAAAAAAAGCAAAAAAGAATAGAAAAGAAGTTCTTTTAAAAACATCACAAACAGACTTTTTGTCAGCCTTTTTTGCCCCTCTGCAATAAAACTCGAACAAAAAAGGATCAAACGGCTCCTAGCTCCAGGAAAGGTTAGCTAGCCTGGGGCAATAGCTTTCAAGTTGGGTTACTTTTACCAGCTAGAGAAAGACCTGAAAGTGGAAGACCCTTTAATCAGACCCTAATCGAGTTGCCGCTAGCTCACCCCTCCAAAACCCTAGAAGGCGAGCTAACGAAAAGGTTGCCCCCCGCGGGCTATTTACTATCTCCCTAACCCCTCGGGCT
>JAGJRP010001602.1:0-13559 GCA_022832235.1 Lepidurus couesii
TCCACACAATACGGAAATAAGCTCTGGAAGAAGAAACGTGCTCAACAATATAAACGTACCGCATGTACTATACGTACATATGCACGTACTTTGAGCCTTCATATTCACCCGAATACATAGAGAAGATAAGGGAGAAGCTCCGGTAGAAATGCTCAACAATAGTCCTAATAACATGACCTATTGACTCTGCCAACAAAAGCACGTACTTGTCGTGCATCAGGTGTGTGTGCTTTGCATGCTCGAAGTGTAGAATCTTCCAGTGAATGTGTACGAGAAGAAAAAACCTAAGACTCTATATTCTCTTTTCACCTACTATTTATGCGGCTATAGCCAATAGAAATATATATCCAGTATATATACACAGAGAGAGCGAAGTGAGCGAAATGAATGTTTGTATTGCAGGAAGACGACGATCCATGGCACGGCGAGCCTTTCAACCGTACTGATTCCTCCATCAACTCGACCACTTTATCCGACATTGCGCTATGCTTCATAGGTAAACCCTTCACAAGTCAAATCAATACATCCAATTTCTGCTGCCTGATCCTCTGACCATTTTCTGTCTTTTTTCCTCTCTTTCTTTCGTTGCTTTCTTGCGCTTAACATCGGGTTTCCCTCCATTTCTTTCTCCTTTTTGTGTACCGCCGCCTCATTGTCCAAGGATTATTCCTGGCAGCCATCATATTCTTATCGGTCGCCGGCAACCTCCTGGTCTGCGTAGCGATTTATACCGACCGGAGTCTACGGAAAATCGGCAACCTGTTTATTGTGTCCCTCGCCATTTCGGATCTGCTTGTAGGATGTCTGGTGATGGTCTTTGCGGTGGCCAATGATCTGACGGGGAGCTGGGCATTTGGGCAGCAAATGTGCGACGCTTGGGTAGCTTGTGACGTCATGTGTTGCAGCGCCTCGATCCTCAACTTATGTGCCATCTCGCTTGACAGGTCAGAGAATATTCTATTTCTGTTCACGTCAACGTCAGATGTCAGAAATATCCTATACCTGCTGCGCCCTACACTCTGCGCAAATTGAACGGAATTGCATGGCAATCACTCGAAAATCGCTAATCTGATTGTCATGCAATTTCCCGCAAAGAAATTGGGCTAGAAATATTACTGCCGGTTGCAGAACTTCCCAAAAGATAATCTGTAACAAGAATCGCGTGTTTTATCTTCGCAAGTTTGTATTTTCTGCGCTATTTCTGTTGCCCTCGCTTTAAAGGTTAATCAAGACAAGCTAACTCGGATTATCTGCCATTTCCGGCGAAGAAATTGCAGAAATATTACGTTTTGTCGCAGAAATTCTTGCCACACGTACTGTACGTCAAGCAGAAATGTGTTATGACGTCTTCAAAGATTAGAAGTAAAGAAATCGGACCTATCTCGTCCGGAAACTACGGTGTTTAATTACTGCCGAATGTTCTATTTCTGCACCGTGTTCGCAATGTTGTCAGGAATGTACACATTTCTGCGCAAACCCATGCTATGCTTGCTAGCAAAGACCGTGTCTCGAATCATTCGTTTGCTTTCGTGCAATTTCCTTGAAGCAATTAGCCGCAGAACAGAGACATTGCTGCCCTTCGAAGATCTTGCCCAATGCCATCCAAACACGAATTTATTTTTCTCCTCTTTTAATACACTAACGAACGAAAGTGTCCAAACATATCACGGGCAGCAAAACCCCATCGCCTGTTATTTACCTTTACCATCACCTGTAACCTTTCAAACGAAATATTCGTATAAGATATTCCTTCGAAATCGCTAACGCAAACTTTGGCCCACCTTCGAAAATCCTGTCGAAACCTGTTCGGGCATAAAAGTCCCCCCGAAGCTCGATCCTCTCTCTCACTTGAATTTCTCTTTTTACTATCATAGGTACATCCATATTAAAGATCCTTTGAGGTACGGCCGTTGGATGACGAAAAGAATCATTTACACGTCCATCGCGGGGATTTGGTTGCTGGCCGGCTTTATATCCTTCTTCCCCATTTCCCTAGGCCTCCATAAGCCTGAGCAACCCACCGATCCGGACAGTGAAGAAGCGGACCCTGGAGTCGAACATTGCGCCCTGGACTTGACGCCCTTGTACGCCATTGTTTCCTCATCCATTAGCTTCTACTTGCCCTGCCTAGTGATGCTCGCCATCTATTCCCGTCTCTTTTTCTACGCCAAGAAACACGTGAAGCACATCCGGGCCACGACCCGACCCCTCACCCTCGGGGTGCTCGAGGGCGATCCGCGGCCTTGCGTCACCACCGCCACCCCGTGTCATGTCTCGGACCACAAAGCTGCCCTGACACTGGGCATCATCATGGGCGTCTTCTTGATATGTTGGGTGCCCTTCTTTTGCATCAACATTGTGGCCGCCTACTGCAAGACTTGCATTCCCCCCATCGCCTTTAAAGTTCTCACTTGGCTGGGCTGGTCCAATAGTGCGTTCAATCCGATTATCTATTCCATTTTCAATGTAGAGTTCCGGGACTCGTTCCGCAAGATCTTAACCAACAAGTTCCCGGCCTTTTGCTGTTGCCAACTGGGGCCGTGTAAAGACTGTCGCTTCTACAACAACTTCCCCGGACCCGCGGCGGCCGGGGTGGGGACAGCCTGGGGCGGCAACCATGCTCTAAGAACGTTTAGGAACAGTTCTATGCCCTTGCAGATCAAAAACGGGGAACATCGGGAGTCGACTGACTATTCAGCGAGTCCCATACTTTCCCACAGTGTGCCTGCGCGCCAAGGATCTGGACACCAGTTAATCATTGAACGAACACTGTAAGAGGGAAGACTTTCAAACAAGGAGGTGAGCGTGCTCCTTCGAAAACAGACCCTGTTGGTGTCCCTCACCCTTCCACCGTTCTTTTACCCCTCCTTTAGAGGGGTTAATCAACTCCTCCAATGGTTGTTATCTGGGATGTCAAACCATGTCACACACCCGGTTGTTCCATTGCAAAGAGAGAATACAATAGAGCCCTCTACCGTCCCCCGTTAGAACGCTAATTAAAACGGGTGGTAGACCTTCCAAGGGTGTCCTTTTGTTGGGGTGTTGGGTAAATACCGTCTTCAAAAGCGAGAAGTTCAATCCAGTCGTGTTTGAAGAGATTTGAGGGGGACAAATTAACGCCAGAGCAAGCAATCTAACTCCCTGGCATCCACCCTTGAAGGCTCTTGGGTGGCTTCATCTTACAGTCGATCAATGGGTGACACGCGAACCCTAAAATTTACGAATTTACGGGGGAACGAGCTTTTCCGTCCAAACTTAAAGCCTCATCATTGGCTTGGGGAGGCTTAAGAGCGTACAAATTACCCCGAATAGACGCTTGAAAAATTCTAAAAAATCTCGATATAATTGTTGTTTGAAGAAAGTTTTAAGACGAATTTCTTGTCTAAAAAATTGAGAAGAAAAGGAGAGAAGACTGCCAAATCCTTTAATGGAAACGAAAAGAGGGAAGATATTGCCTGAAGGTGGCTAGTTTGACTAGATGAAAGCACTTGGGGGTCTAAATGGGTTACAGGGTACGTGTACTTCCAAAGTTCCGGGAGCTATGGTGGCAAGCATGGCAACAACCAACTTTTCTGTGGGCGCGAACACGTGCGACGCAGAGCGCTCCCGTGGCAGGGTTATATAACCCCCGAAAGTTCTTCCAACGTTTTTTTTGTTTACTTTTCTTGGCTTTCTAGAGCCAGTCTCTAATTTTGTTTCGGAAAGAGAAGCTCGGAAGGGCTTCTCCCTTTAAGTGAACCAACAACGCCCTATTATTTATCTGGCGGATCTTGAATAGTTAATCTGGAAAAAGGAAATAAGAAAAACAGTTATACAATCACCCGACCTTTATCAAAACAAGGAATGGAATTCGACTTTGTAAGTGTTGTAAGTACTGTAAAAAAATACGCAAAATGGCGGGAATGGCAAACATAAATATAAAACGCTCGGGGTTTAAAAACCGCTAGAAGTTGTGAAACTTCTTTCAGGATTATTTTTTCATGGTACAGTATATAGGTTACCTATTCATGTATATACTGTGGCTGGACCCGTGCTGTGACCTTTTCGGTTTGATATTTCGTAAACTTGGGCCTTTCTGGATAAGACAATACATTTGATCTTTGCTCCTTCAACTATATGGGAAATCCCTTTATAACCTTATCTTCCCCATCTGCCCTTCGCAAGAAACGGGAAAAGGAAGTCAAGTCCCGTTTCCTAGACTGAATAGAACCTGTTGCATAAGGCATAACCCTACATGTATAATACCTTAAACCGGTTTTCAGTTGCCAATTTAACGGATTGGCTAAATCAGCGAAAGTGAACTTGAACCATTAACTTTCTTCCAACCGCTTTCCTGTAATTAACCCAGTCAAGATGGTCATGGCCCTTCCCAGTGATTTGTGTTTGGTAAACAAAAGAGATCTCAACAATAGAAATCGTGTGTACCTGTACGTGTGATTTGCTGTACTTAAGTCTCGCATTTCATGCGGAAATTATAAGTAAAGCTAATAAATTTGACAGCTAACACCTAACAGCTCCTTCGGAGAAAAAAGATTCTTAATAGACCTCGTTTACGGCGCATGTAATCAACGCTACTTTGAAGGGAAAATAGGGCTTCGTTAATAGGCCTGCACCCTGGAGTAATACTGTAAAAACCAGTAGAACGAGTTCCGTCTCAATACAAGGAAAAAAAACACAACCAACCCACTAGATTAGAGGCGGCATTCCGTAGCGCTAACCTTCCCCGTGACACGTCTTACGTGGACCGAAGAGGCCAGCCACCACTCGGTTATGTTACCATGACCCCTATATATTCTCTAGCGATTGTTCCTTACGGCAGTCTTTGTCGGCAATGGTTCCGTGTTGGGTTAGTGTTTGAATATTAACTTGCAAACCTTCAAAGAAAATGACGTTCAGCGTATCCCTAGTGTCGTTCGTCGCGTTCATAGTACTGACTACCGCGACCGTCCAAGTTTCTTCGGAAAATAATGATTCCAGAAATGTAAGTTTCGCTTTTTTATCTTCTTTAATCTTCTGTATCTTTTATTATCGCTTCTTAAATGTTTTACCTTACATTGTGAATTTGATCTAGATTTGTAGATCAAATTCCTCTTGAAAGTAAACATTAAATGGAATCATTTCGAGCACCCTGAACCAGTTCATTCTTATTTGTATTTCAAATATATTGTGAATTCGATGCTTGTTTTGAGTGCATTTGCAACTTGGGACCAAGAAACTTCATAAATCGGTAAAAACCGGAAGAAAATTCTTCAAAGACGCTTAATAGGTGTGTTTAAACTTGCTTATGTAGTTAAATCTGAAACGCGAATAAGAGACAGTAAGCAAATACAAACGTTTCGTATACTTTAGGGTTTAATTAAAAATTAATAGATCAGCGGGAGTCCGTAAAAAAGGTCCTATTTGACCTGCATACTAAACTATATATAACTGTACATATTCTATTGAACTTCACCCTATTGTATAACCTTATTCATGGGCTAATCCTCTAGATCCTTCACAAACTGTCAAAATAACCGGAACGAAAGCGCTTCCCTCTCATGAAAGATACAATAATACGAATAAAAAAACGACATTAAGCTTCCCAAAACCTACGCCACGCACTTTTATGGAAAAAAGCTGGCAAGAAGCCTCACGACATAGGCCAGGATTACGCATGTATAAGTAAACTCGAGTTTATTAAGCAATACCAGTATTTGCTGAGAGCAACTCGATGAAATGTACTTAGGTTCAAATGTTAGATTCTGAACCAAATGTTCAAGAGTAACTTAGTATGAATTAATCCGCCATTCAATATAAATTACGTTATTAACAGAAACAGCTCAACTAGCTTAATTAAACTTGTACTGGCCCAATTTGAAAGGATTCGTATTAGTTTATTTCCTCTAAGGTTGAATTTGGGATGAAAGATCTTGTAACCAAGGTTTGGCGGTAGCACCCGTGGCATTTTCAGTAGCTAATTTGCCTTTACAAATTGGAATAATGCGAAAGTTCTTTCTTCTGGTGACAGTCAATTAGTTCCGTTATTTGTCAAAGAAGTTTTAATTGGATGTATAAAGCTTTGGAACGAGCTTACAATTTGCAAGAAGCTGCAAATCGCTAATTACTTTCGCGGTTTGAAATCGCATAATCAAAGCATCCATCTAAAAGGGGGTTACCCATCCAGCTCTAGAGGGCTTTTAGCTTTGTTTTGTGAACGTTAAGCCTCAGGTGTGGTGTTTGCAAAAGACGGAATAAGGTCATACCCAGGGGCGTCGCGAGGGGTTTCCATTGGGGGGTGGAGACCTTAGCTTTACTTAGTTTTACCGACTGTAGTTGACGATTTTACCGACTGTATGATACAGTCAGTAAAATCGTCAACTATTGGGGGGTGCATCCCCCAACCCCCCCTCGCGACGCCCCTGGTCATGCCAAATGCGTTCTGCTATTCTTGAGAAAGACAAATAACTGGATATCATATCTATAGTATTATGCTGTAATTAATCACTTGATGAAAAAAAAGGGATACTTAAAACACTAAGGTTCTAAAATTTCAAACAGAACCTATTCGACTTGAACTTCCTTACGCGGCTTTACGGTTACGGCGAGCATCTGGCGGACACCGCCAGAAAGTTTACTTATGGAGTCACTGACGTCAGCGATATCACGGCTGTCAGCGGCGGCACTGGAGGGACTACAGGGAGTACTCTAATCATCAATCCGATTTCTACTGGCGTCGGTTGTTTGGTCATCGCAGGGATCATTATTCTGCTCATATGGGGTGTCCTTCTTGGTGAGTTTTTTTCAAAAGCTTGATTGGTTCTTTTGTTCAGGAGGATCATAATTTGTGCTTATTTGTGTCCCACGTTTTTATAGTGGCGGTACCCACTGCCGCTACCTCGTTCAAAGGGTACTCGCAGCCTTATCTACGGTACGGAAACCCTGACATTCCTTTTCATCGCTCGGACCCGTACGACCACATGGCTCCCAACAGTCAATACCCAAATTGGTGGTCCCTCACCCCAACGGAGCTCATTTTAGCCGCGAAAGTTCATGACAGTCTACAACACTTCAGGGACTTAAACGCCCCCCTCACGAAACTAACCTAAACTTGATAGCTGGGCAATGAATCAACTGTTGCTCGCTTTTGCCACCAAAACAATCATTCAGTCTTCAGTCATCTAAGTTTGTTGCCACAACCTTTCCCTGCACGATATTACCAAAGAAAGTTCCCTATTTATTGTGTAATTATCAACGCTCCCAAAGATTACATTGTTGTACCCTCTCTGTCTGTCTCCTTATCCACAATCTCGAAAGAAAGTCAATTAAGTAACTTATTTGTATAAAGTCAAAGCGTTGAAATGATAATGTAAACAAGAACACGAAAAAATAAAAATAAATAGAAAAACGCTGAATGTGAAGATGCGTAGTCCATGGTTTTATCTAATCGAAAATTCTTGACAGATTAGGACATCTTCCCTTGGCCTTCTGGGTTTTAATCCCAGACAATTTATCCCCAAGTGTCATATGCGTAGACGGGGCTTTTCTCGTCTCAGTTTGTTTTCAGATGGACAATCCAGCGTTTTTGAGTGAGAAAAATCCAGGTATGCGAATTCCGTGTATGAATGAAATATAAGTTTGAAAACACCTTTAAACAGCGTTACACGACCAACAGATGGACCGGACAAGTTACCCAAGGAAGAGCAAGAAGATGGATTACAATTAGCCCGGAGGCTTACGTACCTCAGCGGCACAGCACTAATCGTAGGCACCGTGGTTGGTAATTATAAGTAGTTAAATCCGTCATCATGGTGCCTTTTGTAACATGTTTCGCAGGTTCGGGCATTTTTATTACCCCTACGGACGTGCTTGCTCGTGCCGGGTCGGTTGGAATGTCATTAATTGCGTGGCTCGTCGGAGGAATCATCATTTTCCTTTGTATGCATACTAAGGCTTATTTTGGATAAGATGGATCGAAATTCAAATGTACGTTATTTCGTTTCTTTTCTTTTTTGGCTTCATGAAGGTGGTTTGGTTTACGCAGAATTGGGAACAGTTATTCCCAAATCGGGAGGAGAATACATTTACTTCTTGGATTGCTTTGGACCCATGCACCCCTTCTGGGGACCTGTACCAGCTTTTCTATATTCGTGGGTGAAAATTCTCTTGCTGAAACCATCAGCTTTGGCCATTATAACCATGACTTTCGCGAAGTATACCGTGACAGCATTTGCTCAAGCGATGAACGCCGATTCTGATAGTCCGGAGATCCAAGCGGTTATGAAGCTCGCGGCCATGCTTTGCATAGGTAACTTTCTATAAATTGGATGCCAACTATGTATAAATTGGAGTAAAACAGCCATTTTTCATTTTTTTAAACGAGAAATGAAAAATTAAAAATCTCGGAAAATCCACTTTCATGCGGGCGCATCCTTCAGAAGTTGATTTTTCGGGAGAGGTAGTTCCGAAATTGACTTTTTAAAGTGTCTGTTTAGTACAAGTTTTGCAAGCTGAGGAGAATTAGGAAGGGTCGGCGATACAGTATAGTGGTCGGATAAGTTTTTCTATGAACTAAGCCCCTAAAGGGGTAGTAAGGTTTCAAAATGAACAAATATGTTCTAGAACACACCAAATGGAGTGTTCCAGTTGAAGAACCGCTACGTCAATTATGCATAATAACTGAGTAATTAATTTTTTAGCGAAATAAGCTCAATCCCTTTCCGCCAAATTTCACATTTTCGAATTTTACACGCTTTGGTTACTTCACAAATTTAATCACAAAAAGTCAGTTTTCCTTCGCGTCGTGACGTGCGGGCTCTGCTTCACGCCATGCAGCGTTACCCGCTTAGTCGGAACCGCCTCGTGCGGTCCCATTGCCAGGGGGCGGCGTCTCGGCTGCGAAGCCGAATCGAAACTTGTCCAGAGCCTCTCAGGCGCGGGTCTCGGCCCGGCAGGACCGCAAGTTACGACGATCGCGAATTAAAGGTATTGTATGATGAGTTCTTAATTAACCAAAGCAGACTTGTTAGCTTCGACACAAAGATAATGATGCCGCCGCTATGAATCCAGGGATCGATTTCCAAAGCGCTCGTAGGTAAAGGCGCTAGGCCTTCGGCTGTCCGCCAATGTTACAAGGATAGGAACCCGAAATTTGTCGTAAGGGGCGGAGCTTATTCCGCTAAATAATTAATTACTCGGTTAATATGCGTAATTGACATAAGGGTTCTTCAGCCAGAACACTTCATTTGGTGTGTTCCATAGCATATTATTATTTTTTTTACTCCGAAACCTTATTCCCCCTTTAATGTCAATTAGGATGGATCATGTTTATCAACTGCAGTAGCGTTAAACTATCCGCCAGAGTGCAGACCGTGCTGACGCTCTGTAAGATGGTAGCTTTAGTCAGCATGGCCGTAGCGGGGGTGTACACTGTCGCCAAAGGGGACACCGCGTACTTCGGTCATGCGTTTCAAGATATTGATACGTCATGGACGAAATTCGCTTCAGCATTGTGCAGTGTACTTTTCGCTTACGAAGCTTGGTAAGTTCAATGAAGAAATTTAATATTATCTTTCATTCATTTGGCTTGATATATAGGAATAGTCTCAATTACGCGACAGAAGAGCTCCAAGATCCTTCTAGGAACTTACCCAGGTGCCTGTTCACAGCAATCCCTTTAATAGTTATATCCTATCTAATGGTGAATGTCGCATACTTCTCGGTTATGTCCCCGCAAGAAATTTTATCTTCAGAAGCAGTTGCAATAGTAAGTATCGCTCCTAATTACCATGACAATGAAACTTCTTTATAAAGCCTCTACATTTGTTGTTATTATTCTTTATACTGCCAAACTACGATTTTTTTTTTCTTACAAACAATAGGACTGGGGAAATATAGTTCTGGGTTCTGCCAGCTTTCTTGTCCCATTGGCAGTCGCTTTGTCAACATTGGGCGGAGCCAATGGAGTGTCTTTCACTGCCGGTAGATTGTGTTTCACTGCTGCTCGAGAGGGGCACTTTCTCAAAGTTTTCTCCTTCGTACATGTCGAAAGATTGACTCCCGCACCTGCGTTAATTTTCTCTGTACGTAAATTACCTTAACTTAATCTCGGAAATTAATTAAAAAAGTAACGTATATCTGACGCGTCTAGGGAATTATTGCGTGCCTGATGGTACTGCCAGGTGACATTTCTTCCTTAGTCGACTTGTTTAGTTTCACTTCATGGATATTCTTCGGTCTCGCTATGACAGCTTGTATAGTACTAAGGAAAACTAAACCTAACGCTCCACGCCCCTTTAAGGTGATATCCGAACTTCCAACGGTTAATTTTAAACATTTTCTTGTGGTTTTTCTCAGGTACCCTTGGCAATCCCGTATATTGTTATAGTCATCTCGGTATACTTGGTCATCGCACCTATTGTTGGAAACCCAAATTTGGGTTACTTGTTTGCAGTCTTGTTTATTTTCCTGGGATTCCTCGTTTATATCCCTTTCGTGTACTACGGCAAACGTTTCCAGTTCGTAGGTAAAAGAAACAAGTTTAGGATATAGTTTCGTTTCGCGAAAGCGGATAATAATGAATCTAATTGAAACGTTTTCGCAGATACATTTACGAAGTATCTGCAGTTGGGATTGCTGGTAGCTCCTTCAAAACGCTTCGTAGAACCGATCAAAAGTAGTTGAATTGTACGTTACATAGTTACATCTAAATACAATTACATGTTTCCTAACTTCAGTTTAACAGTTCGTGGAACTAACCTTATAACTCTCCGTATAAGACCCAACTAAATGCTAACTGATACTTTCCGTAAGATTCAGGAGGGGGACTCGCTACTCATTGGTCTTAGAGAAATACTCATATCTAGGAAAAAGCATTCTTGCAATAGTGTAACATTATAAGCTTTTGATTGAAATAACTTTTACTCTGGCGGATCTTTGCGGGACGTAGACACAAGGACGACTCGACAAAAGGACTACGATTCACCCGACGTAAGGACTACAAAACCCCTAACCAAATCTAACCTAATCTAGTCCTAACCAAGTCCTTAAGTCGGTGTTTTTGTATTCCTTAAGTCGGGTGCACCGCAGTCCTTTTGTCGAGCTCTCTTTATGCTCTCTTTATGTCGCGTTGCCGATGTTTGGATTCTGTCAGTATACGAAAATGTCAACTTTTAGCCAATTTTGGAAGGGCATTCTCCACCTAGTGGCACGAGGTAAGACTTTTAGGCCGCGACCGTGGGCTGTTGACCAAGTTTAGCCAAGTAAAGTTACATTTACTTCTAGTATTTAAATTTTTCTAAAATAATGGCTGTGGCGTTACGATTCTTCAATCAAACTGCAAAGGTAATGAAAATTAGCGTAATTGGATTTACTGTGTACAGAACTCGTTGTCTGGACTTTAAGTCTAATTAAATTTGCTTTTTATAAATTATCGTAACCGGAATTTCACAGCATTTCCGGGTTTGTTTCTTCACTTAAAATAGATTAAAAAATTAAGATTATAAATTTTAATTTATTTTCATTCTAGGCTGCTAAAAGCGCATTCCCAGCTGCTTCAAGTACCCTAAACTTCACTCCTTATGCGAAATTTCATCAAACTTCAGTTCCCAATTCTGCCATCGTAAGTTATACTTATAGTTCATTAATATCCATTGTTACCCTTACCGATAACCACGATTGACCCATAATTCTTTCCATCCCAACATACAATTTCGAAAGAATGCCATTATCAAAATCCACCAATAATTGTTTTTTTCTCTTAATTTCTTAACTGCACTGCCACACGTCTTCAGAAGGTATCATCAACCACATGGAACCACATTCTAACTCTTTCTTCCCAGATAAAACTGTACAATAATACTAACCTGTGTATATTTTCTCTTTAGCAAGCTCCTGTTTCCAAACCAGAAGGACGTACCACATGTACGCTAATTCCTGGCGATGGTGTAGGCCCGGAATTGATGTACTCGGTCCAAGAAGTCTTTAAAGTAAGGAAAAAACGAAAAAGAAAAACGAAAACAAAATCATTAATTAAATTAAAAGGCATCTGGGGTTCCTATTGATTTTGAGCAACATTTTCTGAGCGAAATTCATCCCGGTATGAGTGCCACTTTAGAAGACGTCGCAGTTTCCGTCCTTAAGCACGGAATTTGCTTAAAAGGCATTTTAGCTACTCCTGATTACAGTCACTCGGGCGAATTACAGTCCCTCGATATGAAACTCAGGTAGAAATTGACTTAAACTTAATTAATTCTGACGTTTCCGTAACTTTAAATCGCTACTTTAAACTCAGCTGAGTAATTTTCCCTCGTTTTAACTCAGACGAACCTTGGATCTCTATGCTAATGTCGTTCACGTGGTAAGTCTGCCCGGAGTTAAATGTCGTCACAACAATATTGACGTTGTAATCATCCGCGAGCAAACGGAAGGCGAATATTCTGCACTGGAGCACGAAAGTGTTAAAGTAAACATATTTTTATAACGAAAACGAGGAATTTTGAGTCTGATGGCCGATATTTTGCATAATAGGGCGTGGTAGAGTGTTTGAAGATCATCACGGCCGATAAATCGCGCAGGATCGCGAAATTCGCCTTCGATTACGCGACAAAACACGGTCGCAAGAAGGTGACGGCAGTTCACAAGGCCAATATCATGAAATTGGGCGATGGTTTATTTCTGCGATGCTGCACAGAAGTGGCGCAGCTTTATCCTCGAATCCAGTACGAGAGCATGATCATTGATAATACAACCATGCAACTCGTTTCGAACCCGCATCAGTTTGATGTTATGGTCATGCCGAATCTCTATGGCGATATTGTGGATAATCTGGCGGCAGGGTTAGTGGGCGGAGCCGGTGTAGTAGCTGGAGCTTCTTTTGCTAGCAATTGTGCAGTTTTTGAACCCGTAATCTTAAAAAAAAATGTCTTAAAACGTTATTTGAATTTATGTCGGAATTTTGTAAAGGGCGCACGTCATACGTATTCAGAAGCTGTGGGCAAAAATGTGGCCAATCCTACTGCCATGTTGCTAGCAGCAGCTAATATGTGCAATCATATTAGTTTGGAGTATTATGGGAATATGATTCGCAGCGCTGTAGAGCGAGTTTTAAAAGCAGGAAAGGTATATGCTGAATTATACTATATATTTATGTGTTTAAAAAAAATAGAATAAAGTTATACTAATATTTAAAAAAAAAAAAAAAAAAAAAAGAGGAAAAGAAAATGGGATATTAATTATTATTTGGGTCTTTTTAGGTGAAGACAAAGGACATTGGCGGCCATTCTTCCACAAACGAATTTACTTGCGCAGTTATTAATAATCTGCGCTATTAAACGTTCGATTCTGGTCTGTGTTTTCGTGTGTGTAAACGTTATTCCAATACATAGTTATGAATTAATGGAATTTGGATGTAATCATGTCCTAAACGCTTTGGTACATCTTAATTCTAGTGTTTTAATATACAGAATACTTCGTGTAAAATACATATCAATTACCTTTACGTTTTTCCTTCCCGAGTCAACGTTCAGTGCGTGGTAATAGCGGCTATACGACGAAGGAGCCCAGTTCCAATAAAGCCCACCTAG
>JAGJRP010001603.1:0-13556 GCA_022832235.1 Lepidurus couesii
TCATTATTATTATTATTATAACATGACATTTATAAGTTTTGCTACACTAAGACGCAGATTCGCTTTATAGTAGTTTGCGCTTCCATTCACTAGATTGCAGTATTGAAAGAGCGCGCTCCTTTTTAAATTGTGAGCGAAAGAGTGAGCGCGCTCGCAAAAATCAGCAAAGGGCGCGAGCGTGAGCGCGCTCGCAAAAAAAAAGAGCGAGTTACAGCTCTGGTCTCTTGACGGTTTGTCCCTTTGCACTTCTATTTGGAACCAACGTGTTCATCGGCGGTGCTCTATTTTGCGCAACTGCACTGACCCGCAATTCTCGATCTTTCACACAATTTCATAACGAAAAAAGCAAGACTGAATTTTGAAAGAAATTCGACTGGAGAGAACTAAACGACCTAAACTTCTGCTAGCTTTTTAAAAAAAAAAAAAAAAAAAAAAGGCAAACAAATACTTACACGAAAATCCTTCTGCAAACGAACCAGTACTTGTGTCCATTCCTATCGAATCCCAAACATTCCAGTCGGCTGGCTAGCCCTGACTTTTCCAAGTCGCTAACGCAGTCAGTAACTCCTTTGACCTAAGAAAGGACTCTTAAATGTACACACTCTTTTTTTTTCAAATTAGTATATCAGCGTGAGCAAAGCTCTTGTACGAATTGTACACATTCTTTGACAAAAGGAGAGACAGGGAAATAATGAGATTGAAATCACAAACCTGCTGCAAGGTACACGTAGGGCACAGCCAGTCTCCATTGGGTACATCAGTCAAGGCAGGTTCTACGCATTCCAAATGGTAGACGGCCGGACATGTCTCGCAACAAAGTAGGTCTCCCATGCGGTGACAACTGCGACAATGATCCTCATAACGAGTTTGTCCTTCTCGAACCAGATCTTCCCGGATCGGCGTAGTTAACAAAACCATATCGATCAAGAACTTCAGGAGAGAAAGCTTGTTTTCAATGGATGTGAAGGGATATTCGCAAGATTCTAAGGTTTGAAGGGGCGCAATGAAATTGGGATCGCTTTGCAAATACGCTTTTAGAACAGCTGGCCAAGTGAAATAATCTGAAAACTGCAAAACAGAGTTGACGGAATCTTTCAAGTCAAGTGGGCCGAACGACGTTTGTTGCATATCTTCTTCTCTCAGCAAAGACTTTAGCAAAACGAGGTGAACTTCGCCAATCAGAAAGGAATACTCTTCGGAACGTAATGCCGCCAAGAAATCTTCGTACCGGAATGGGGATAAACGAAGCAAGTTGGAGAACCTTCTCAGCACCTCGTAAATACCACAAGCGTCCAGAAGGTGCTGCGCAGGGAGCAGCAGATCTTGAGACGATTCTGGTAAAGTTAAAGGAGGAAGGGATCTTTCTTCAAGCCATATAGGCAAGGGGGTGGGTCCCTTGGTCGTTAGTTCAGCGGCCACATCTTGGGACCAACTATCACCGTCTGGGAGACTGGAGGTTTCAAAGTCAACATCTGTCTCCACCTCGCTAGAGCGTTTGTCGTCCAAATTGGAATCAGAATCGCTCCCAGAGAGGAAATCCGACCCGTAATGATACTCGGAATCACGTTCCTTTGAAAGACAAACATCAAACAAAGTTAAGTTAGATGTTCTCCGAGGTAGCAAATAGTGCATTCAGTTCGCCGAGGATAATTACCTGTGAACGAGCCGAAATTGGAGGCTTTATCTTACGAGGGCGTCCTCTTGGACGAGGGGTGAAAGCAGTAGGACGGTATTTACTTTGCGGCGTGTCCGTTGCTGATGTAGTTGACTGATTTTCAGGCTTGCAACGGCCATGCAGCCACTTGGGCTTTTCGATGGTGTTGAATTTCGCATTTAAAAACCTTGGTGCCGCATGGGGAGTCTTGGGCGGTCTGCCTCTCCGTTTATATCCACGCATTGCCATCATGATTCACTAACCAAAATATATTTTCATCATAGTGTAGAAACGTAAAGTACAGAAACGTAAATCATGTATCTCTAAACGGGACCGACAACGAAACCCTAGCTACGATAACTATGGGATTGAAACTATGTGCATTTTATGAGTAAATCTTAAAGACATCTGAGATTTGCAAGTAAAGTCAATTTAGTTAGTAGAGCTTGAACTTAGGAAGCTTCAGGAACTGAGATGAAACCCCAGTGCCTACAAACTAGTATAAATGTGTCACATTATGCGCTTAACAAATTGCTTGAAATGAATTCAAATGAATGGAGGGAAGTCTGCTACCAAAAGTTTTACCCCTTGGATTATATAGGACTATTTTTTATACTGCAAAGGATAAATAATACGAAGCAGAATTAATGATGAGAATGAAGGTACTTAAGGGCATCTTTCTTGGGTACGCTTCATGTAGATAAACTAGTAACCTTGTTACAAGAGTTCAGGAACTAGTTCAGTAACTCTTTAACCCTCTATTTTTTCCCCGCCATTCGGCGTTGGTTCCAACAAAGCTTTTATATTAATGCCAACGCGTCATGCGTTGATACTCCTTGATAAGTAGGTCCAGCCTTCCCGTTTAACACGTATAAAGTAGAAAAATGATAATTAATGTATCGTGATTGTAATTCTTACTTTATGTTTATCAACAACAAGTAAAGGATGCTGACAACTTTTTAAACTAACGTACTCACACAAACAACTCTAGAAACTTGGTCGTGTAGAGGGTGTAATCAGTTAGCAGTTGACAGAAGTGGATTAGGGTCCGTGCTGAAGTCGATAGTAAAGCCATCTGTGCAAGAATGAAAAAGCTACTGGACAACTTGGGTGACAACGATTTTGCTCGAATTGAAGTGATTGGAATAGATGTTACAAAAATGAGAAATCTAATATAGTTCATGTTAAAAGTTTTGGTAATAAAACACGTTCCTCGGGACAGAAGATTTTATTGTTTTGTAGGAATTTTGAAAACACGGTAAAATGGTACGTGCTCCAGAATATTTCGAGCATTCTATGTACTGACATCGACTCGAATTTACCAGTCATTGAATGGTGTCAATTGCAGCAGGTTAAATCATTGCACATTTTCACCGCCTAGGTTATAATAGTCCAACTATTCCTGTTTACGAAACCACTCGAACACCGACACATTTATTCAGAAAAATTAGAATTACAACGCAAAATGGAAGGGAATTTTGTTAGCTGCCGGGATTACCAAAATAAAACAGCCTTCTGTAAAAGCATTCACCGTTAATAATGGGTGAAATTTAGAATGACGTTAAGTCCAAAATACACCATAATACGAAAGGATTCTTTACATTACAGACGTACGCTTGGAACACAAAAGCAAAAGCTACGTGCTAAAAGGTAACTGCAAGGGAAAAAAGCATAAACTGTTATTCCGCAGAGTGAGTATTACCTTAAACTAACCTACAGCGCAGAAATTAAATGATAGGGCAGAGTTGCACAACTTACGAAGCTAGTCTTCTTATAAGCATGCATGCTATCGATATTTTTGGGAAAACGCTGACGGACGGCTTACGAAGTTACTAAAACGGTTATATGATAGTATGTAAAACATTCCACAGAACCTACACTGAACCTACTCTTTAGTTTCAAAATATTTGTAAGTAGGATTTTCATAACCATTTATCTGCATGTTAGCCACATGTCTTTCCTCCGGAGTTGGTGTCTGATCAACTTCGAGAAATCCCTAAAAACCGGAGAAAAATTATCAACTGTCTTTTAATTACGTAAATTAAGAACCAACCTGTTGCTGCGGTGTTCGAGCGTGCCTTCTCCTCAAAACCACCAAGGCTACGACAAAGGCGGCAAAAAGGGCAAATCCAGCAAAACCCAGAGTTACATACACAGAACGCTGTTCCCCACGGATCTCACGATGTACAAAGTACGACTAAAGATCGACAGTTCAGCACATACATGAAAAACATCCCTTTTCAACTTACTGGCTCATTGTGAGACAAGTCATGAGTCTGAACATGAACAATCCGCGCTTTTTCCGCAACGGACCTTTGCAGTGGCTTGTTATTGCTGATCTGCGTAGTGGCTTCGACAAACGCCTCTGTCAGAACTTCTTGGTGAGGGTGTACCGATGTTCCAGACGGTGAGATTGCCTAATAATTTGTTAAGAAAACTCGTATCAATTAAAGCTGCTATGTTAAAAAAGTAATAGCATCGGAACATACGTCCATACAAAAGGAATAGTAAATTTTCCCGAATGGTACGGAATTATCCGTGCCATTTTCAAGCTTGCGAAGAGTTAAATCAACTCTACCAATAAGTGTCATAAGGAGGATGTTGGATGTCGCTTTAAAATTTAAAAAGAGTTAGGTTAGGCTGGCGAAGTTTTAGGAGCGACAATGCAATATGCAATTGTTAACTGGAATCAATGCTTACACAAACACAAGGAAGCAAACACAACAATACGATCTGCACTACCGCCTAGCCTAGGTAGTAACTTGGTGTCTGTTACTACTAGCGTTTTCAACTGGGAACCCTGGTGCAGCACTTTTTGCCCTGAATGCCACAAATTCACTGTTGCAACACTCACTTTTGTGGGATTCAGTGCAAAAACTGCTGCACCAGGGTTCCCAGTTGAAAACGCTGCAGAGCTTTTGCCAAATTACGCCTCTCGCGGCAAGAGTTGGCGGAAATCCGCCATTTTGAGTACATTTAAGTTAAGGTAAACAAACAACAACAAACTGTTTTCCGTGAATATTGGTTTTGCTTTGTGTCTTATTGTGTCTTTTTGTTTGNTGTCTTTTTGTTTGTTTACCTGAGCTACTTGTAAAAGCTGTAAGCAAAACCAAACTATTCACGGAAAACAGTTTGTTGTTGTTTGTTTAGCTTAACTTAAATGTATTCAAAATGGCGGATTTCGCCAACTCTTGCCGCGAGAGGCGTAATTTGGCAAAAGCTCTATATGATACCTACAGAGATATACGTAAACACACTCGGAAATAAACACAAGGACGACTCGACAATAGGACAACGGTGTACCCGACTTAAAGGACTGCAATCACCTAACCTAGCCTAGTTTTAAGTCGGGGTTCGTAGTCCTTACGACGGGGTTCGTGGTCCGTAAGTCGGGTACACCCTAGTACCTACTGACAAGTCGTCCTTGTGTCGCGTTGCCGTCGGAAATAACGACCAAGGCAACGCCATCTCCATATGAAAACCGCTGGGCGGAAAATTTAGATGACTCTCTCCGGTGTCGTCTTATCATATCATGAAGACCCATAATTGAAATGCAAATAGCATTTGCTTCTCTTTGAAGCCCTGAATTCATACTTCGTGAAGCTTGGCTGGCTTTTAAATGATTTACGAGGTATCAGGATTACACTGTCGCCTGGCAACGCGGCGTAGCGATAGACTCAAGGAATTACTGGCATGGTTGTGACAGCCTCTAATTCATTTTCTAACTCGATCGCAAAATGCAGAGAAAATTAATGGAAAAAAAGTAATCGGGATGGGGCAGCTATAATTTTTAGTACAATGCTTTTCTCACCGAGATAATATGGCTCCAGAGCTGATTTTCGGTCGGCATTGTCGTATTGATTAATTCTCACCAAAAATTAGAAGTAGCACAACAGTTACCCTTCTTGTTACCAATTCACTCACTAGGGACTAGTGCTCAACTTAGTAATGAGCTAAATGTTTAATTCCTTTTTAAGTGAAAAGTTCAACGTCAATAGGCTGTAAGCCTACGACGTTAATTAAATTTTTTAAAAAAGGGAAAAGCCCATCAACCAGCCCAATGGTTTGATTTGTTGCAAAGTATTATAAAAACTTATAAAAACCTTGCAGCTGTTAACTAACTACATCTATGGCAATGTTTTAACCACAGAAGTACTTGTAAAGAAAGTACTAAGGCTTACCGGAATGGCAGATGATACAGCTTCCTGATTTCCCACGCTAGTTACAGGAATACGTTCGTTTTCATCAGTTTCTGGGTCAAATGCTTTTCCGAATGCGGGCTTCCTCTTGCCAGACGAGTTCTTTCCAATGCTCTTATCTACGAAAATAGCTAAATTAAGGGACTTTACTTTAAATTGAATGAAACCCACCATCAGCTTTCGCCTGCACATCCGTATGGAGCTCGTTTAGCACCATTTCTTCAGCACCCTTTGAATAACCAAGCAAGGGAACTGGTGTGTCATCCTTTGCGCTCAGTGCAGCAATGTAGTCTTTCATCAAGGGAAGAACTTTCAGCTTCAGATCCGGGTGCCTTTCAATCATTTGCAGACTTTGATTGGTTAGACGGTCAATATCGGCCAAGTGGTCCAGCGTTACATCTTTCTCTCGAACAGCTTGGCTTGGAGCATTGCGCAGCAAGTGCTTATAGTGAGTTAGAGTGTGGTGGCGATCTTTATGCAACGAGCGAAGCAGTTTTTCCAAACATTTCTGGACACGCTGCGTACTAATGGGGTGCGAATTCAATGCCACAGTATAGCAAGTCATGGCTTCCCGCTTATTCTTGTTGATGTTTGCCAAAACACGTTGTTGGTGGACAGCAACTAACTGGTGTTTCTCGGCGACGTCTTCCTCCTCCAGTGCTTTCACCAATTTCTGGAATCTACACCCAAGATTCAAAGACAAAAGAGAAGAGAATGTAATACTGAAGAGAAACCATGTAATAACTCCTAAAACCCCATCGAATCATACCTTAAGGTCATCTTCCTTTTGAAATCTTCAGCCGACTTCGGATCAGACTCGGTCATTTGCTGATACTTATCCTCCAATTCAGACCAATCTTTCATAACCTAAAAACGCGTTTAGTTAACAAGCTTTTGTTAACCGACAAATCCGTACTTTCGAAATCCTATCTTTATGACTGCTTTCCAGACGCTGTTCAGCTTGCAGGAACTGATACCGCTCCTTCTTGGGGTCGTAATGCGTCAAGTATGGATCAGGAGTAGGAGCCGGTTTGGTCGTAGGTTTGGGCGTCGTGGTTGTGGTCGTCGTAGTTGTGCTAGTGCTTGCTGTATCGTAGGAATCTTCGTCGTCATCTTCATCATACCCTTCCTCAAAATCCGTTCCCTCATCGTCATTTTGATCATCATCATCATATTCGTCATCCGTGTCTGAGCCATCAAGCAATTTTCTGCCATCGTCCGACACGTCGTTCTTAAGCTGAACCGAAGCATCGGTTAAAGGCTCTACTGGAAAATGGCTTTCCTTCCCACGAGTTTTGGAATCTTGAACATAGGATACTTTGAGAAACACACCCCAAACCCGAAAATCTGTAACCTAATACCTTTGTTTCCTTGCGGGCAGCACACAAACTCGACGCCAGAGAAGAGATCTACCCCACAAGGTAGGAGAATTGCGAAAGAACGCAACTCGAGATTTTTCAAGTGGCAGGCAGTACGAGCAGTGGCATTCCAGGCGTCGAAACTCCAACAACGACTTGCGTTATGGACGTGATCAAACAAGCATTGCTCGGGCACTAATAGGGCATCGCTTTGAAAGGGTCCATCTTTAAAAAAATAATTAAAAAAATAGAATTCATCACAGAAATAACACGGTGTAAGTCTGTAATTTACCAAGACAGCGGTATGGCTTGACCGACAAAGCGTTGTTACACTTTTGATGCCCTTCTTTGCACCAGTTGTTGATGCGAATGGTGCGACTATTTTCAACTATGTTGCTGATATTTCTCGAGCGGTATACCTATTATGGAGAACATATGCAGATAAGCACAACGACAGTCTTAGGTGGTATAACGATAATGGAGAAATGCTGCTAACGGCTTACTTTTCTGCACAGTTCCAGGATTTGAGACTTATCCTTAAAGCAAGCAGCTGGAGCCTCTAAGTCCGACACCCAAGTTCCAGACTCGTCATAATATTGAGGATGGTAATTGGCAGTAGGTTCGCCACGTGCACACGCAATGGCAACTTGCGGTTCGAAGTGTGAATCACTCTCAGCTGGAGATACCTGTGATGAGTCATGAGATATTTGAATATGCTAAACTATGTAAAGACATATAGACATAGACATGCAAAACCTTGCTAAAAACCTTGTCTTTCAAAAGCCGAACTTTTTTATAGAAGACCTTGAATCGAAAAAGTGACTGACTAGTTTGCGATACAAAGGGTATTTTTAAATGTGTTGTTCCAGAAACTACCTTGACTTTACTTTAACTCTTCTTTCCTTAAAAGGATGCCAGGAACATAGATCTATTTCTTAGTTATTCTTAAGAGTATCTATAGATAAATAAAACTAGAATTTCCTGTACAATCCAACAAGTAAACAATTGCCTTTACAAACGAACAAGTACGCACTTTACGATTACTTTACGGAATCTAATGATCGAACGTTTTCCTTCGGTGCTTTGAAACATAGAAGCATGGGGGTAACAACCTTGAAGGGTGAACATTGCAGGCAACGCGAAATTGTCTGACCCGGTTTTTGGAGAACAAGAAACGTCTCGAGACGCATGCGCGAACATTTTCAATGCGCCTATCGCAGTTCGACGGGTGTGCCTTGTCTTGGGCATGATAAGAAACTAAGAAAGTAGCTTACGTCATGGACTACTACAAAGAATATCGGAAGGTGTTCCTTGCCATAATACTTCGTTTCACCTTTTCATGTGGAATTATTTAGTAAAAAGACCACGATCAAAGACTCATATCGATCCGCCAAACCGTCCTACATCTTGGCCAATTTGTTTTACGACAAGAATTGTTCCTGGGGATGCCAAAATGGAGAGGTCGCGGATTGATACCGGAATGGATTCCATATTGTACCCTTAATACATCCAAAGCACGCATAACAGATTAAAATATAACTTGTTGTACAGTTAGTTCCAACTTTCATGGGAATGTCAACAATTTGTATCTTCAATTCGTGTCTATACATTTTAGCTAGGAATAAGTTTTCCATTCCTTTTCACAAGAAAAGTACTTAAATAGATCTACCCGTCTTGTATGTCTATTGAAGTTCGTAATTTCCTAGTTCTGAAGTTGTTTGATTCCTAATCTGAATCCTTATACTACTGCATAAAACGATCGCAGTACATAATGTATGGCATTAAGCAGTTAGCCTTACGGAAACGATAAAAACTGGTTTATTTATTGTCACGATCTCTTTGTTGCCTGTCACCTTAGCAGTTAGCACGTGGTCTTTCAAGCTAGTCAGCGAAAAGGAACTTGCGTAACCGTATAAAAAAGAAGGGCATCCTGTCTTTCCACCCAACACCGCTTTTCTTGCCTTAAAAGTTACTCAACTAATGGGCGTTTTGATCACGGATAATGATGCTAGTAAGTAATAAAACGTTTTCGGTAATTACTACTCCGGGCCCACTGTTTCTTTGGCGCTAGAAACAGAGAAAATGTATTATATCCACCGACGTATAAAAAGAAAGCAATACATTCCGGTTGACTAAGGACGTGGCTATTCCATTTACCATATTTGTTAGTGAATAGTTTCATTCTTGCCTGTTGGGGATTCAGAGAACACCTTTTCGAAGACCAATGCTAGGCAAGTAATACCGAAGCCATGCCTGGGTGGATGCGAACCGTAAAATTGCTTTTCTCTACAATTTTGATTAATCTAGCAGTTCAATATACTCAAGCCCTTACTAACATACTAAAGCACAAAACCGTACTAAAAAATCGGATGCGGTATGCCAATAAAAGGATGAAGAAATTTTAAAGTAAATGTATATAGGAAGGTCAATCCTATTTGGGCATATATAAACTGACCTTGACTATATAACTGACTGAATTGTGAAAGAATCAGCAACTCTATCTGATTAGGTGTTGAACATTAACACCTTTTGGAACAAGAAAACACTACAGTACCACGACAACTTCTTTCTTTCAGTGTATAACAGGTTTCATAAGTTAGTCAACTTCAACTTCAGTACGGTTTTAGAATATATACGTACTTAACACCAAGTGCTACCATGACCTATATACGAATAACTTGGACTGTAAAATACGAATAAATTTGCATTGTGATATACGAACAAAGTTATAACGCTTAGGGAGTTTAACACTAGGATACCTTACTAATTTTCCACTTCCCTTTACTGAAGCTGAACCCTAACTCTTGACTTCAGACTTGTTTCCTATAAGCTTTTTTTGAGTTTGACATACAGCTGACTTCTGAAAAGCAAACTTAATTAAATTGGGAAGTTATACATAAGTTATGTATAAGTAATAAAGTCTTTTAAATAGAAATGAGATGTATGTCTTCATAAAGCGCAACATACCTTCAAGGATAAGGCTGCGGACAGGCACAAAACAACCATGCACAATCCAGCCCACATTTTGTATCCAGATAATGCAGCTGCACGAGTTCAAAGAAGTTAGACGTTAACTTCGTGCCTTTTGATGAAACTTTAAATAACCAAGTACGTAACAAGATACGTTGGATAAGAAACTATGTGTTATTATGCAGTAATTAACGCTGAAAATGACCAAAATTGGCAACTAAATAGCCTCATACACAATTGGGACGGGCGGCTAAAACAGACTGCCCTACCTTTTTCGAAACGTCAATAAAGAGTGGTCAATACTCCCAACCAAGCCTGACGAAGATGGAACAAGGAGGGATTACCATTACTTAACGTTTCCAAAACGATAGAGCCGCTCTCTAGTGGATGCATACGAAAGCTATTTCACACAAATTTTAGCCTAAAAGTCGAACTGTTTTTTAAGCAAAATTAGGCAGCAATCTAATGTTGTGTTTGAAGGAAAGCCAAGAGTTCGAAAATATGAAAGTATTATTAAGGTTATTTGGCCAAACGCCGATCAGATAAGGAGTCTTCAGTTCCGACCCAAAATATCCAACTTGAAACTATAAAATGGAAAGTGAAGAGACCATAAAAAGCCAACATGTTTTTTAAGAGTCTGCGATTGTATTTTCTTCACGCTTCTCATTTGATTTACATGTATAAACATAAGCTACTACCTTCGAGAACGCTAGTATTAGGCCTCCGTAACATGACCTGGAAGTCCGGTCGTAGATGCATGTCACTCGTTTCGCACAATTTTGACCTCTCGCAAATCGAATTCCTACCGCAGCGACAGAAATCCTCGAGATGATTACTGTTTTACCTTTTAACCAGTACTCTCTACCTTTTTTTTTGTAAAATGCAATAATACAATAACAACATGTCTCACGGACGTCTCCCTCTACGGTTCAGATTTCATCCATGAATAAAGTGAAAGTTGTCCAAAATTTCAAAACATCACGTTTTCCTGCTTGTACTAAATTGGTAGTTTTTCGTGCACGTGGAGACTAAAAAGTCTATAATCCAGAGTTGTCGGAACACTGTACCATCAAACGGAATAGGGACTCGTCGATGAAAAATGTTACGTTTTTAGTACATTACTACATGAACGTAATATGGAGAGAAAACCCTGTAGGTCCCTATCGGGGCCAAGGATAGTTCGCTATGTTGACCGGAGAACGACATCGCTTCTAAGACGGGTAACGTTTGTCCATACGTGAAACTTATGCAAATATAATAAACAGACTACGTAGAGCCTAGTGACGAATGTTTTCTTTTTTCTTAACAACATCGAATTACGAAATATTCCGGTTTTCCAAACTTTACAGCAACTCAAAACGCATGCAAAATAGAATTGGAAGCCTATATACGCTTGTTTTGTCATACAGGACTTTTCGTACTGCATGAACCTGCGTGCATGCACGGCTTCAAAAAATGCTGACATCTGCACGGCACGAAATTAACATAGCGGAATTTTTACACTTGATTAACTTTGCTAAGTTGCCACCCATTAAAATACTATGAGATTCGATAAGTTATGAAATAATCCACACATACTTCAGGAACTAACAACTAAACAGTCAAAAGTTAGACCAGCACCAAACGTGCTGGAGGTTTCGAGAGCGTGTCTACATTAATAAAAATCGGACGACTCCAAGGTCTTACACGATTTGGAAAGGGTTGGATATTGTCCATTATTCGGACCCAACAGTGTCGCACCGCCAGTCGGGCTATTTCGGGTCCACGTCGCATCTTTAGGATCGCGACGAGCTTTGTCTTCTAAATTACCGCGATTGTTCCTTAAAAACAAATGAATGGCTTTTATACGTTCCTTTTACGTAGTTAACGTAGACAGCAGTGGTATTAATACGTAACTTGGCATCAAAAGTAATATCTACTATACTTCGGAGTGATATCTGAACCTTATATTTAAAGTTTATATAACTTTCGACAGTTGTGTATACTGCGTAAGCAAATCTAAATCCACTCGTTTTCCATTTTACAACTTCATCTTGTCTTGGAAAGAGTCTGGTTCAATGCCGAATTCCAAAATTGTATAGAGCTTTTGCCAAATTCCGCCTCTCGCGGCAAGAGTTGGCGAAATCCGCCATTTTGAGTACATTTAAGTTAAGGTAAAAAACCACAACAAACTGTTTTCCGTGAATAGTTTGGTTTTGCTTACAGCTTTTACAAGAGCTCAGGTAAACAAACAAAAAGACACAAACCAAAACCAATGTTCACGGAAAACAGTTGGTTGGTTGTTTATCTTAACTTAAATGTACTCAAAATGGCGGATTTCGCCAAATCTTGCCGCGAGAGGCGTAATTTGGCAAAAGCTCTATAAGAAAAAAGATCAGCGCAATGAAGAATTCAGACAATTTTAATTCATCCAATGTTAGTAGCATTACGTAATACGTCGTGATGCCAAGTTACTTACTGGATCTCCACTTCTGCACTATGTCAGCATAGAATATTCTTACTTAGGTCCCATTTGGGAACTTTACTTACAGCGTTCCAGGAAACGGCGGTGTCTGCGGAGGTGTATGAGAATGCCTAGCACCCCTCTTATCCAAGGACGTTGTTATATGAGGAGCGCTAGGAAGTACATGTTCCTTACTGCGGCTACTGGCACGATCTTGACGAACGGATAGTGAGAGAAATGGATCTTGCGCCGTGACTTGCAAGTATCCTTGCCTGAACAAAAGTTTACAATTAAATTCTGTGTTCGCCGCTATTACTCATGATTTCCAAGTATGATCAATGTTTAAGATTTAAAGGATGTAAGTACACGTAGGCGCCGTGACTTGCAAGTATATCGTTGCCTGAACCAAAAGTTTGCATATAAGTCTCTGTTCTTTAATACTCATAATTTCCAAGTTTGATCAATATAAAGATTTACGGGAGATGTAACTAAACAAATGATTCCATAAACCTACGACACAACTTACCGTTTCCTCAAGTAAATCCACATGTGAAAGTCAACCCATACGAGGATTGTAAACAACAAAGCCGCAAATATGGCTGACGCGAGCATGAACGTCAACGCCAGCCTAGGAAAAGAAGTTGTTATGAAACAAGAAGCCAAAATGTTTGAAGTACTGACATTCCAGAGTCGCAAATTGTCTCCACTATCGTCACATGATCCTCACGGATGTCTTGACAATTTAGCAAACTGAACAACACGTTTACCGTGTCCGTTGCTTGTCCAAAAGAGCGGAGGACATTGTCTGCCGCAGGTTGAAGCTATAAACATAGGAACGTAAGCACAGTATTTTCTTTTTTAAGACGAGTCCAACCAAAAACAGAATTATATCTAAATATAAACACTACAAATCTAATGTAAATTAACTATAA
>JAGJRP010001604.1:0-13534 GCA_022832235.1 Lepidurus couesii
GATTTCAACGCGATTTCAATCCAACTTAAAACAAAATTATCCACATTTGTAATTCATGACTTAAGAAGCGAAATAAAGAAACTATATTATACCTTAAAAATTTCTTACATTGGATCAAATGGCGACAATGACACCAGCAACTTCCCCTCCTAAGATGACTGGAGTCTTGGGAGCGTTATCGATCAAGCCTTGTCGAATCAGGATATCTTGAAATAAAGGTGGCATTTTTTAGACAGGGCCCAATACTGAAATGAGAAAAATGTTTTACCAGCCTCGGGAGCGATTCAAGGCTTTTCCCTTGACCGGGAGCAGATGTGGGAACTCCACGAATTTGACCTTGTCCCAGAATAACGACAAGATCACAGCTCGCAACACAAATTTCTTTTACAGTCCGTTGAACTGAAACAAAAACCGGAACGCACTAGCAATAAGGTAATATAAGGTTACACATAATTTTCCGTATTCTTAGTTATAATCCGGTTCAAATGGTGACAAATTGGTGGTGATAACATGCAAAGCAATACAAAACGCTCAAACTTTGTGTTTAATTAATGTAGGATGAGTTATTTTTGAAAACCATATTTGAACTTATTGTAATAAGGAAATTAGATACGTCAAGAAAGAATTCACTGTATGAATTAAAGCGAAGAATAGCTTTGAACCATTTCTGCACAGATCTTAGGCTACAATCGCGTGAACTTCTTATTGTGAGTTGTGCTAACTTTTTCTAGCTTTATTTAACTGCGACCAAATCATGTTCACCTTTTTTAGTTTAAATGGTCATTAACCCAGTGATGTAAAAAGGCGTAAATGAGTCAATGACCCAGTGATGTAAACTAGGGTCTAAATGCACAATCGTACGAAGGACTTGGTTTGGGGTTTTCTTGGTTTGGTTACTTATTACCAAATACATTGTGTTAAAACTGGTTTTCTCTTTTTTTCCATAGCTTACGGTCAGATCAGAGATGAGTCCAATGAGTCAAGAGGTGAGTCCCAAAAATTACGAGGCAAAGTTGTGGTATAAAAGCAGTGCTTGAGTCTGCAAAGGTATCATACAGTTTCTATCCTCTACTGCAACCAACAGGCATGGATATGAAGCTGGTAAGTAAAAAATTTTGAAACCCCAAGCTTGACTTACAAGATTTTGAACTTTATTTGTACAGATTTTGGTATTGCTTATGGGCTTGATTGGCCTGAGTTATGCAATTCCTCGAGTACGCCGTGACGTTATGGTAGCAGTACCGATAGAAGGTGCAATGGGCAACTTCGCAATTGAATCCGAAGATAGCGACGAGGACGTTGAAGGGTCTGAGCAGCGTTATGGACAGTACGGAGGCTACGGAGGCTACGGAGGCTATGGCGGTGGCTATGGCGGCTATGGCGGTGGCTATGGCGGCGGCTATGGCGGAGGCTATGGAGGCCACCATCATCACCACGGACACGGGTAACATTCTGTGAAGAACTTCGATTGACTAAGGGTATGCTAATCGAGTATTTTTTTCCTACGTTCCGTTTCCTGCTCAATGAAGACATCACCATCACCACAACGGCCATATCGACTACTACGATTAAATTTGGGGCCCGCCAAACGTAACTGACGGAAGCCAATACTTTCGCACGCGTTACGACTTTTCTTTTCCGACTATTTATTGACAGAATACATCCATCTTTGTCCAAAAATGCAGAATATTCCTATTTACTATTTATTAACCGTTGTCATGTGTAACAGCAAGGTAGTCTCCGTATCCAGCCCCGAATGGTTACCAAGGTTCACTCAATTCTAACGCCTTACTCCCCTGAGAACACCCGAGTACTTTGTATACTGTGCTAGAGGCAATACCTCAACGAGTCTGTGACCCATTCGGAGAAATACGAATGTATGTATCGAAGCTCACGAAACGTACATCGGCGCCGGAGAGTTGCCGGACGACGAACGCGGTCTGGGTGACCGCTGGATTAAGCAAGTTGAACTGTCGACCCAAAACGCACATTCCTATTACTCTATAAAGACCAACGAGTAGGATAGTCGAAAATTGAACGCAGCAGTTATGTATTCTGCTTAGAACTTCTGATAAAACCCCACATCGGTACACAAGTACAAGGCAGAACAATTAATAAAAGTGAAATCTCGAAATCCAAATAAAAATATAAGCTTCCTATACGATTTTAAACGCTTTAACCATGACGCGGAATGTCGTAGGCTTCTTGCGGAGCAACAGTATCCTTGATCGTGTCAATAAATCCGACGCCTTTGTCAAACCGGTGTGCAGCTTCGGCCTCGGCTTGCGTGGCTACTTGCGTTTCGCATTGATCGCAGCGCTGAATGATCAAAGCTCGAGCCATAATAGCCTCTTGCGAATTTGGGCTAATCAACGGATCCAAGATAATTTTGCCGACATTACCATGCTCCTCCATGCGATGCATAGCTTCAGGCAGCTTTACGAAAGACAGAAAAGGTACATTATAGAAAGAAAATCAGGATTCATAATTTGACAACTTACATTTTCAAAAGCCCATCGAGAATCGACCGCAGCCTTGATTTCTCCGCGTTCCCACATTTCAAAGACTCGGCTTACAACTTCACGTACGTAACCACGCTCGCGTTGGAAATACAGCAAATGACGCAAGTTGAATCCAGCGATAGCCTTATTCTCGTCGTACAATCGCAGCGGAGACACTTTATCCACTTGCCAGAACTACGCCAAAAAGCCAAAAAATTAAAAAAATGAAATTTTACACGAAAAAATCGTATACGTACTCCACGACCGAAAAAGCCAGTGTGCTCGGGCAAGCTCTGGAGCCCGAACAATACATATTTGCCCATGGGTTTCAGTAATCCGTAACCTTTCACGAAGTGATCTCCACATTGGGAATCCAAGACAATGTCGACACCACGAGGAGAGAATCTAGCAAAGGATTTTATTAAATTAATGTCATGAAAGCAGTGCTGGTAGGATGACTTACTGGCGAACCTCGTTGACGTAATCCACTCCACGTTCGATGAAGTGGTCCACAGGCGCTTCTAATTCGTGTTCTTTGTTCTGCGAAGCGATACCGAACAGGGTGACGTTGTTAACGGTGCGAGCCATTTGGATGATCATTTGGCCCTAAACAATGGTAAACCAATTAATACATTATGATTCCAAGCTTCAGCTTCTTTCGGACTAGTACTAACCACTCCTCCTGCTGCCGAGTGTACCAACACGGATTTGCCAGGACGCAAACCACCCAACTCGAACAAGGTACAATACGCAACAATACCGTTCATGGTAATGGCCACGGCATCGTGATACGACATGTTTTCGGGCAACTTGTAACAAACCGACGCTGGGCAATTGACAAATTCAGCCCATCCCTTGAACTCGGGCAACGCAACGACGCGGTCACCCACCTTGAAACCAAACCATAAATGAATTCGCGAAACAAAGATGGAGAAAGAAAGAACTTAAAACTTACCTTAAAATCAAGGACATTGGCTCCAATGGCAACTATGTCGCCAGCAACTTCCCCTCCCAAGATGATGGGGGTCTTGGGAGCGTTGTCGATCAAGCCTCGACGAGTCAGGATATCTTGGAAATTCATACCACTGGAAAATAGAAAGGAAAGAAATTAGACAAGGGCCCAATAATGTAAGGAAAGTAAGCGTTTACCAGGCTCGGGCGCGGATCAAGACTTCTCCTTTGGCAGGGAGTAGATGCGGCAACTTCATGACCTTGACCTTGTTCGTGTCCCCGAATCCCGACAGGATCACAGCTCGCATCTCATTAGGGACTTTACCCTCTGGACCTCCTTTGAGCAATCCCATTTCGCGCTGACGAACCCGCTCCTCCAAAGCTGCTCGCAACTGCTTCTTTTCTTCTTCTCCTTGCTTTTCAGCATCGCGAATTTGATCTTCCAACTCGCGTTTGAGACGACGTTCATCTTCTTCACGACGTTCGGCCAATTCCTTGGCGTGCTCCAACTGTCGCTGGCGTTGCTCTTGCTGCTGCTCCAGCAAGGGCAAACGTGCTCTTTCTTCATCCTCCAAACGCTTCTTTTCCTCTTCCAAACGCTGTAGCCCCTGAATTTGTTTGACATGCTGCTCGACCTCGGCTGCGCGTCCCAGCTCTTCACCCTTATCCAAGGTAACTTCGGTTTTCGCAGTCACAGTACGGGAGGCAGGGCCTTCGTCGCGACGGACAGTTGTCTTCATGTCATGATGCGGACCGTGCTCTTCGGCTACTTTGACTTCGGGGCCGTGTCGAACTTGTTCACCCGGAGCAGTACCGCGAGCTCCAATTCCTTGTGTACCAAAGCCAGTTGTACCACGGGTACCAACTCCAGCTGTACCGGCTTCAGTAGTGCCATACCTTGGAGTACCATGTAACCCACCTCCTGCAGTACCTTGTTGACCATGGGTTAGAGGTACGTGGGTAGGCTGCGCATGGGTAGGCTGCGCATGGGGAGGTTGCGCATGGGGAGGTTGCGCATGGGGAGGTTGCGCATGGAGAGGTTGCGCATGGAGAGGTTGCGCATGGAGAGGTTGCGCATGGGGAGGTTGCGCATGGGGAGGTTGCGCATGGGGAGGTTGCGCATAGGAAGTGGGGCCTACATGCTGACCGGTACGCGCACTCAAGCCTTCGCCACGATGTTGTGGTGCAGATAAGGGTTGGCTTACGTTACTTGGGGCTCCAGGAGTACCCGTCACGGACGTTGTAGTACTTGTAACAATAGGGTTAGGGATTTTGCTCTCGTCTTTGCCAATTCCAACGTATTCGGACATGGTAGTTTTCTCACGAGATCACAGCAAAAAAGAGAAAACACTGAACGCAAATTTTTAGCAGCCGTCTGTGTTCGACGATATTACAGGACTGAATGAACTGACCTGAGCGAGCGGGGGCTCTCCTTATATAGGGGGCCAAGAGCGGGCCCTTTTGACCTAGCATCGTCGGACTGACGCATTTTTGCCTTTCTATATTCTACCCTGACCAAGAAAAATTTGGATATCACGGGATATCTTTACTTGTATTAAAACTCGAGAAACAATTTTTTTGCTAAGCGTGGCTACGCTAAAGCGTAGATTTTAGTAATTATTATCGATTACGATTAATTGATCACAAGATAGGCAAATTACAAATGGAAACGAAAAGACATGGGAAAGTCAGGTAATTTGTTTAGCAGTTGTTCAAATTCAAGCATCGAAATAGCATCTATTCCATTAGTGCCAGCTTCTTTGAAAACCTTATTTACGCAAATATTAATAGCGCGAATGGAAAGTAGCTAATATTTGCTTGTTACCAATTGAACTAATTCATGGAGGTCATCTTGATCAAGAAGTAGATCTCGATTATTCACACCGCCTGTTAATACGTCGAAAGTTTTAGACAAGTCAGCTCTGGTTAGCAGTTGGTCGTCATTATAATCTAGAAGAATATAACCATTGGTGAATCATACGTAGCAAAACAGCGTTGACCTTAAATGGTTATATGTTCCCTTTGTTTGGGGAAACGCTTGTGACCTTACCGAAAACCTGGAAAGCAAACGCTGCCTTGACGTCGAAAGGAGCCTTTTCGTCGAAGGCCCCGGCAAGGTCCAGGAAATCGTCAAAGGAAAACCTTTGGTCCCTTCTGGATGAGAACACGAAAGGCAGACGATCTCGAAAGGGGTTGAACTGAAAGGGGGAATGGAAAGAGGAAGAAAGTTTTAAAAGAATGGAAATTCTCCATAGAATTATTATTACTTTCAACTCCGGTATACCGTCTATGACAGTATTCGCAGGAATGCGTTCGCGAGGATTAGTTACAGTATGACCAGCAATTCTCTGAAACTTCGCATAAAGCCTACGGAAGAGATAATAACAGGAAATGCCAAGCTACCATTCCACAAAGTGTTAACCTTCGAAAACAGCATAGCAACGGTGATAAGGGTTATGTATATACAGTACTTACCGTTTGATTTCCTGACGCGAAAAATGAGTTAACAAAACATATTCATCTAAATCTTCGTCAGATAATCCTTCGTTTGCACTGTGCTTGGCACCCATTTTAAATGCCTATTTCCTTACTAACATCCTGTACAAGTTCGAGGTGTTCACGTTTCTCAGCTCCGGTGTGTTATCACCGCATGACGTCACACGACCCTTGCGTCATTTTTTATCGCCACCACTGGGTAATTACTTAGTTTGTTCGACATATTTTTTTATTTATTCATAAACTACTCGCAACATTAATTAAGCACTATTATTATCAAAATGGCCACGAGATTTTCTGTGTTTTCTCAACTTTGCTATATCCACATCGGGGTATTTTGCAGCGACTGCTTCTTCGTCCAAGTTGGGAAACCGTTTCAAAAGACCCAACACATGATTCCTTTGTCGGCTAATAGCGCGAAGCTTTTGTTCACGTTCCTGCTCCCTCAAATGAAGGATGAACTTACGAACACCTCTGCCGCCTTGCTCGGTAACACGTTCGATAGTAGCTTGGATAACTTCACTCAGTTCCACTGAAAAGACAAATTTTATTACTAAAAGTATTTTCCTATGTCATTTTTACTTTCGTGTGGGTCTTTCTTTGCTTCTGGGCCCTTTTCACCGGTTTCGAGCATCCAAAACGCACGATTTCGTTCCCGTACTACTTCTTCCAGATTTTTCATACCTTCTTTTACTTTATCAATGCGCTCAGCGTTGGGAAGAAGCTCCTTTTCTTCTTTCGCAGCATGTTCCATTGTAAGTAACATATTACGTTCCTTCAGAAGAACAAACCTACGATTACGGCGTGATTAGCAGAGTACTGATATATAATATACATAAGAGATACACTAATGTCCCTTTTAAATGTTAGTTTTTACCATAATTTGTGAAGATCTTCGTTGCTTTTAAGTCTCAAGTCATCAGCTCGCCAGGAACGTCCTGATTTTACTTCTGTCGCCCCCCAGTTAGCTTTATCGTCAAAAAATTCCATCAAATCCATCTTTTGACCTGTAGTGTGTAAGGATGCCATTTTTGCCCATGACAAACTGGACTTCAGGTTTGGAATAGGTCTCGCTGCTTGCCTGTGATTAAAATAAACACTATCAAGAAATACCCTGAATTGAAAATGTAACACCTTACATGCAGTAAGTTACTCCAATACGCAATCTAGAAAGCATGTTAGAGTTTATTCGTACGAGAAACTACGTCAACCGATTCTATTTATGCCATAAATGTGATTCACTTCTACCGCATGTTTTTGTTTCTCCTGGAGGAACCTACCGATTTCTCTCGTTAGGTGACGTTGTAATCTAAGCGCACCGTAAAAATTATAATACGCGTCTTTTTTGATTTTGAGACTTTACCGTGTTTCTAGTTAATTAAATCTTTTTGCATCTTTTGTATGCGTTACTAAGGAATCGCCTTTCTTTTGAGCCCTGATTGAAATGGTAGTAAATGAACATCTCGTTTAGCGTTGTGACTATTCCTATAGTATTAACTTTACCTCTCATTCATCTGAATTAAGTAGTTGAAATGGCTTCGGTTTGAGGCAATAGGCGCGAGCCTACGCCAGTTTATCAGAAAAAAAAAAAAAAAAATGGCTTCGGTAATAGATACATGCGTGCAGTAGGGAGTAGGGGTACCGTATTTTGCGAGGAAACCATTCAAGTGCTTTATTTTCATGTACCGAGATAAACCTTCTGACAGGTCGTACGCAAATTCCATTATATCGGGGCTTAAAACTTCTTCCGCTCGCGTACCCTTGCTATCATCGCAGCTGTGACTGAAAGGTCTTGGCATCTTGGCATTTTTGAAGGGGGCTGGATATTAACTTGGCTTTAGGTTATAGTTTTACGTGCTCAATATTCTGTCGCGTTCGCTTAAACAGTACGAGGAAGAGGTAGAGCCTGCTTGCCCGCGAGACGGCGATTATCATCATTTAGCCGCTTGCATTAGCGGTCATCACAATGCTAATTCTTCTCCGAACACTTACGGCGCTATTACCTCAACATTTGCCTACGTCCGGGTAACGACAGACGACACATGCTTATCTTGTGTTCCTGTGGCTTTCCGTCCCTTTTTTTATTTAGATGATTCCGTCTGGGTCTTGAGGATTAAACCCTAAAGTCAATACTTTTCTTCTTTCCCACTTTTGTAACCAGCTCGTACCCTCTGTATAACAGCGAACAGCGTCGACGTCAGATTGCTGTCTGTTAACCCCCGTACCAATAGCACACCCTAGTGCTAAGCAAGCCAGCACGCAGGTCAGACGCCGACGACGCCTCATCGACGACCAGAAACCTTTCTCATCAGTCTGGTCGAAAATCCCGTTGCATCTCCAGCACAACGCACTTGCATTATTGCTCGGGCTTCTTGCCCACCCTTGTTCGATCGGACTCGTCTAGTCCTGTCGCGATTAATACCAGCTTATTGCTTACAACTTGAAAGTGACTTGCTACCTTCAAACTTCTTCGACCACCAGTTCCAACTCCCTCTTGGTTCCTGTCTATAGCATCTCTCCGAAACAATTAAAAGTTCCTAACTATTGGATTCTTGTGGTTTGGATCCATAAAACGGTTCGCGGTCGTTATACACCTGTAACTTGGAGCTAAACCACGCGATTAGTTGCCTGCGCACACTTTTGATCCCGTAAAGCTCACTCCCGTCTCGTGTTTTCCTTACTGGGTGATAGGCGACATGGTTTGACGATAAAACGAGACATTGCGATCGATCGTCGTAACGAGGATACGACGCCGTCGACGTCGGTCAGCGCCCCTCAAGGCAAATACGAAGAAAAAGATCAACAGCAACAGCCTATCGTCGAAAAACAGTTGCGTCCATTCCTGAAAGAAACTGTATAACCTGTGCTTTACTGAAAAAAACATTGTTTATTACTTGGGTCGCGTTTTATACAAAAGACCATGGCTAAATCGAGTCACCGGAATTCGCGTGCTTCGATGAATCTAGGATTGGGGCTCAATCTAGGGGCTGCAGTGCCAGGGGAAGGGGAAGGCCAAGAAATGAGTTTTCTGAATGGTGGTCGTGACCGCAACAACCGAAGAGACGATGAGACATGCATGGATGATGTCGTGATTAAAGTCCCCGCCGCGGTCCCCGAACGAGCCGGTTGGGACAACAAACTGCAATTCATGTTCAGTGCTATTAGCCTATCTGTAGGTCTTGGCAACGTGTGGAGATTCCCTTACTTGTGCCAACAAAATGGCGGCGGTAAGTTTGGGAACAAACCTATTATTTCCCGCCTATTTGATGTTTGTCGATTGTTCTTTCAAAGTCTTTCGGCTTTTTCCCTCGAGTAACCAATTTATTCAAAGAAAATTCTCAAACCGTCGACATCAAACGACTATAAGCAATGGAAATAATAATCTCTTAAGTTACCTACTAGAAAAGGCATGAAGCTATAGTACACTTTCGCCGTTAGTGCTGCAGTAATTATGTAAAGTGAAGAGCAAGTTGCAACCCATACCACTCGGGACATGCTAGGAAATGTGAGGACAATGTTCCACTAAATTCGAGGTCCAAATTAAAGTTAGAAATTCCGAAAGCTGGAGCAAGTGATGAGCACGGAAAAGCGATTCTGAACATCGATAAATTCGCACCACGAGACCTTAAGATGCCTTTTTTCTTTCCCTCCGTTTGGTCGCTACGGCCAGGAAAATCAATAATAGATTTGGGAAGCAACGGGTCTTCTTTTGCTCTTATTCGCATTCAAAGAAGCCAAGGCAGTACCGGCGAGTATTTCTTTGATAGTAACAGAGAGAAAGGAATGAATGTAGTGTAGGCGGCTTTTGACCGAGGAAGCACGTGATCGCATATTGATGAACCAAAGCTCCAAGTACTAGCACCCTTTGCTATTTACCACCTCGACACAGTCTGTTCCGCTGGCATGTATATAGCAAGGAATATTGCTTTTTCGGGTTCTTCGTTTCTTAACACTCGAAAGAAAAGCAAAGGGAAAAAGGAGGAACGACACACTCGGCGAATGATGTGCTGAAGGGTCTTCTAATCATCCTCCGCCCGCAAGCCAGAGCACAAAGCTGATGCGTAATTCTGCTAAGCATTCCACACCCACGCGTATTGATTGTGACGTGGTTGCGTAGGAGGTATGGAGGATCCATCTCGATTCCTGTATAGGATTGCTGAAACTTGGCAATGACAAGGACACCCTCCGGGAGCAAATGGGTTGCTGGTGAAATGTCAAAGGCAGCAGCACGATATCCCTTCAAGATAAACTATATTGCTGCGAAAAGCCCATTCCGGACCCAAATTTATGTCTCTTGAGGCTTATACTGTTATTATTGATTACAAAACCCAACATTTATATTCTTTTCTCTTCCCTATTTGTGTAGGAGCTTTCCTGATTCCTTTTTTTGTCATGCTGCTCTTGGAAGGCATTCCAGTATTCATGTTGGAGTTGGCAGTAGGGCAAAAGTTTCGACAAGGCTCTTTAGGTACTTGGAACCTGATCCATCCCTGGCTCGGCGGACTGGGTATCGCCTCGACGCTAGTCTCCTTTCTCATTGGCCTCTACTATAACGTTATCATAACGTGGTGCTTCTATTACCTCTTCAATTCATTCCAGGTAAAATTAATTCCAGTACCTAAAAGCCCGAAGCCCCCTCCCCATAAGTACGCAAGGGACCTGCTAATTGCGTTTAAACTTAATTACATTCCGATTACTATACGTTCTAAATCTTCTAATGTAATGAATGTACTAGAGTCCATTGCCGTGGTCGACCTGCCCCGTGGAGAACGGAACAGCGGTGCGGGAATGTGTATTATCATCAGAGACTGCGTATTTCTGGTATCGGACCACATTGGATGTCTCCCCCTCGATTAACGAAACCGGGGGCGTCAAGTGGTGGATGGCTTTATGCTTATTGCTGTCCTGGACAGTGGTTTATTTTATTACTATGCGTGGGATCCGTTCATCCGGCAAAGTAAGTTGGGATTTATTGCTTTATGGTGTGTACCCTTGGCCGTAAAGCAAGGTATACAATACCTCGACAATACCTGAGGCGTTAACCTGACGAACAAAGTTTAACACCCCGGTGGTTCTTTGTGTCACTTTGACAGGTTGTGTATGTGACGGCACTGTTCCCGTATGCTGTTCTCATTATTTTCTTTATCCGAGCCGTGACTCTTAAAGGAGCTGGAGTGGGTCTTCTGCATATGTATACGCCAAAGGTGAATTGTCTTCTTTTCCTGTTTCTTGACTCGTTTAATCTAGTATTTCAGCATTTTCTTTTTGGCTTGCTGGTCCTTCTTGACAAGAGCCCTTTTGCTCATTTGTTCGTATTTGAATTGCAGATGCATAAGCTACTCGATCCTACCGTATGGTTGGATGCTGCGACCCAAGTCTTTTATTCCTTCAGTATTGGATTTGGATCGCTGATTTCATTCGGGAGTTACAACCCCATCAGGAACAACTGTGTTAAAGATGCACTGATTTTGTCTCTTTGTAACGTCTTTACCGCGCTCTTCGCTAGCGCAGTCATCTTCTGCATCCTGGGCTTTAAAGGCGTGCGGAATTACGATAAGTGCTTAGACTAGTAAGTTATTATCCGAGGACTCGATTCGCTTTGACTTTCTGTCCAGTTTTTCTCCTTTGATGGCTTGTCAGTTGGGTCTGATTTGTGTGTTTTTCTTCCCTTTTCAGCAACAAGGACATTTTGGTGGAAAAGTTTCCGCAGTATCTGTCAAATATGACACTAACCGATGATGAATATATGCGATTTATAGACCAGCATGTTAACAACGCCACGGCAATAAGTCTACAGCTCAAGCACTGTAACTTGGATGAAATTATGGGAGAGGTAAAAATGCAGCCTACTGCGCTGAAAAGCCAGCTTCACACACATGCACTCTCTCACTATTAAGATCTTAACCCAATTAAACTTTGCCTAGTCTGCAGAAGGCACGGGTCTCGCCTTTATCGTGTTTACCCAAGCTATTGTAGCGCTACCCTTCGACTTCTTCTGGGCTGTTATCTTCTTCTTAATGCTCCTGGCTTTGGGGATTGGATCCCAGATCGGTACACTGGAAGGCGTCATAGGAACCTTGTTCGATATTCCCTTTTTTCACGGCTTCCGAAAAGAAGTCGTATCAGGTAACTTTTATAAGGAAAAAATCTCAGAATTTTTACGAATTGTTTCTCTTCAAGGTGGGGTGTGTATCATGTGTTACTTGATCGGCCTCATTTTCGTTACTGGCGCGGGGGAGTACTGGGTGAAGCTGTTTGATTCGTTCGCTGGGACGACCGGATTGATTTTAATCGGTTTTCTTGAAACGGTGGCAGTCATGTACATTTACGGTCATCAGAGGTACGGATTTATAACAATTTCCTCCCACGCCTTTACTTAATTTCTTTCTCGCTTCCGTCACTTATTCTTCTTCTAAGTCATCTTTTCTATCTAGCTAAATTTCAACTCGCATGGTGTAACAAGGTGTGCAAGGGCTTTAGCTCACTTGTTTGGCCTGATAGTAATTTCCGCACCTATCCGTTTGCGATTCCTTGTTAATGAGCTGCGTTTTCGTTCCAAATGAAGGTTTTCAGAAGACATTCGACAAATGACGGGGTATCTCCCGGGCTTGTATTGGCAACTCACCTGGCGATTTATCGGACCCGTTCTCATTGCCGTTTTATTAGTGGCTTCTATCATTTACAGCTGCTACAACAAACCCACCTACTATGCATGGAATAAGGAAGAAGTACGTAATGGCTTGTCCAAAAAAATTTTGCACACTATTCATTTTACACTTGCATCTTTCAAAACGGGTGGGGGTGCCATATCTGCTCCGTGTAATCCGTTGGGAATATTTTTCGGTGGGTTTTTTCCTTTTTTTGTGTGTGACTCTAGGGACGGGGTACCATGACTGATTATCCTGACTGGGTCCTGGGCACTGGAGCAGGGTTAGCACTTTTCTCCATTTTGCCCATTCCCATAGTGTGCTTGCTCCGCCGATTTCAATGTCTTCGATTCGACGCCAACATACATCAAGGTGCAATTCGTCGGAATGAGACGACCATCTCCACCAAACAGATGATCACAGATGTCGATTTAGATGTAAGTGAAAAAAAATCCAAACAAATATAGTTTTTTTTCTTATTTTAAGCACTCAAACTGAAATGAAATTTGAAATTGAAGGATTACCAGGATATACCCATCGAAGAAGGGAACGAAGACGCGGAAAGTGAGGACGGACCTTTGCAAATGGCCGCGGCCAAATGTCGCGCGCCAATCTCCGACCAGAAGGAGTGATAAGTGTTTTGTACTGTGTACACAAACGTGCAATTGAAACTACTTGTGTGATGTGTAGAGTCTCATTCCGTTTAAAACCCAGATCTCCCCGTAGAGTCTTCAAAGTCTATTTACAATTACCAAGATATCCCTTGCTTCGAGGGTATTTATATATACATGGTATAATAATTCCTGGTGTGTACGCCACACGTTGGCTTATTTGCGCTCGGCGGGAAAAAGGTAAATTAAACGTGTTTGCTCATTTGCATCATCATGCGCTGTTTAGTTGCCAGTTAAGACATAGCGGAAGGGGAAAGCAAAAAAAAAA